>VDFB02118821.1:0-14495 GCA_007258455.2 Sequoia sempervirens
AGAAGTTTAGTGGCAACGTCATTTTGTGCATGGAAAATTTCAATAGAACGTGAAGAAAAACTATAAATAGGAAATGCCATACTTCAATCTCTCAAAGCTGGTTGTTTACTTGTGCGACTTAGTAATGGTGTCTAGTTCAAAAATAGTATGGTATATTCTGCTGGGCCTTACACTTGCATGGACCCTTATTGACCATGCTAATTGTAATGATGTAGCCCAAGAAAAGTATGGTGGTGGTGGAAGATTTTTTCCAGGTGGCGGTTACGCTGGTGATGGAGGACAAGGTTGTTATGGCAGTGGTCATGGCCTGGGAGGTGGCTACGGTGGCGGTGGTGGTCCAGGCAGAGGCTTTGGACCTCGTGAAGGCAATTGTGGTGGTGGAGGTAGTGGCTTCAGCGGAGCCTACGGAGGCGGTGGTGAAATTGGTGGCCCAAGGGGAGGTTATGGTGGCGGCGGATGTCGTGGATCTGGCAGAGGTAGTCTGGGTAACTAAAGAGCAATGCAAACTTAGATATACTACTTAGTATTGGGTAGAGGTATAATAAAGTTGGTTCTAATCATTAGCTACGTACTAGCATATGTTAATGTAATCAAAGCTTTAAGAATGCTCGATGTAGTAAATATGTTTCCTCCGTATTAAGATCTGCCTTTATATTGATATGGCGATATAATATTAATGTTAGTAATCTAGCTTTAACGTCTCACTCTTCTCATAGATTTTCACTTCTTAAATAAGACTAATTATATCTCCCATAGTTTTACTTCCTTAAATTAGATTAATCAAAATTTTATTTCATTTATAGCTTCTGAATATGCAGTGCAAATCCAGTCTCTTTACATCGACTTGTGTGTCTATTTGTCTTTATGAAAATTTTAAGATCTTGCTTTATATATAGATTTTTTAATTTATTTAAATTTTTTATATAAGATAGATATTATATTTCACACATTTAAAAAATCATGTTGTAATTATTCTAGGTCTGTTTAGGGTGATTGTATTTTAGGGATTTGATGTTTCTAGCTTATTACTAAATTATAAATAGAGAAAATGATATAATCTTATGATAAAAAAATCTTCTCCAAAAGAAAGAAAATAATTAAAAAAGTGAAGGAAGGAAAGATGACTTAAAATGACCCCTAAGGACAAATTCTATCATAGATATAATAGATTTTAAGAAGCCTCTAAAAAACTATCCCAAATAGAGTAGGAACATGAAGAACACCATTGAAACATGAAGAAACTATAAACAACTATTCGAAAAAACTTACTATAGTGAGTTAATGGAAGAAACTCCTTTGAACTCAGGATGAAGATCAAGACCAAAAAGACACAAATTTGTATTAGTGACCCTAACGACACTACTCAAACAATAATTTATCATTCAAAGATACAAATGACCCCAATGACACTACTCAAATAATGATTGGAAAGATAACTAAGACGACAATTTGATAGATAAAGATATGAATGACACATCAATTTACATGAGTGACCCCAATGATATTACTTAACCAATAAATATAATAATCGTCAAGTCAAAAATATAGGTGTCCATAGTCTTAAGAATATTGATCAACAGAGGATGGAAGGTTTCCTCCATACATAAGAATACAAGAGTGTCTATAGATATGGTATACATTCCATCTCACTGAAATGCATGGGTAACTAGTTGTTCCACCCACCTAATATATCTAGGAATAAAAATTAGATATACGATTCACTCCAAATTGAAACTAAGGAAGTATTAACACCATTAGTATGATATTATAGTATTATAACCCCAATAATGTTAGGAAGAGAGAGGTATGATAGGTCCATTGAAAATGTGTCATAATGTAGTGTAAGAAGGAGAAGAAGCAACATCAAAAGATTCACAAGAGATCATCCTTAACTAAAGAAGGGTGTGCGAAAACAAGGCATACTCACAAGAAGGTAGATAAGGTTGTGATTATAAATAAAAAAGCACACATGAAAAACCCCTCATAACACTTTATAAAGTAGTGCGAGAATAAATATAACACAACATGATGTGCAAGATTCCCAAAATACATGTACCACTTTATCTCACTGTGATTACAAATCAAGAAGTGCATTCAATTGATGTTTATAATGTCTAAAATTGACCACATTATAAAAATATAACTATTTTAATATATGAAATGAAAGAAAAATAATCATTGAAAAATATGTAAAAAAATTTATAATTTTAAAAAATGCACCTAAAAAGGAGTTTGTATGAAAATATTATGATATTTCAAAGCTCCCAAAATGAGAACTACATAGCTATATTACTAAGAAAATAGAAATTAAAAAAATGAGCCAAAATTGAAAATCACTTACACCATTGTGAATAGCACAAAGTTCTACCCCATTTAAAAAAAAATGCTCTTAAAAAGGACAATTTATGTGCAAGAATGAAGCCTTTAAAGATAGGTTTCAAAAACCAAACTAATAACAATGAATGGGGCAAAAAAAATGGCTGTCTATTGATGTCATCATGAAGTCACCACCAAATTTGGTAACTACCACCAAATTTGGAGGTCTGCTAAATATAGTTATCACTAGACAAAAACATACCTTTGCTAAAATGAACTCTCTGAGCTAATTGTAGAGGCCTCGCTAAATTTGGAAAACCAAAGAAAATCAAAAGCAGAGGCAATACTAATTTTTTCCAAAATCCTAGTTGGTGCATGGGGTTCTCTAATTTATTATTATTTTATTTTAAATTATAAAAACCTAAAAATAATTATTTGGTTGGGGGGTTTAAACCTCTGCCACACCTATTAGAGGGGATAGAGCTCAAAGAACCACACCCATTAATGGGGGTAGTACCCTAAGGGACTATCATCCATGTCATGGTAGGGGTGGTACAACCTAACTTTTTAAACAATTTTATTTTAAATATATATATTTTTTAAATGTAAGGCTCCTTTTTTATTTAAAAATACTAGGTATTAATGGTGGAAGTAGCTTATAAATATCTAAAAAATATATCTCTAAGAAATTACATAGAGATTGAGACAATGTATTAATGGAAGTTGTACAGATCCATACAATCGTACACACTAGTACATTGGTAACCTAGTCAAATCCAAAAAGAAGTTTTTTTTTTTTTGTAAATATGCTAAACTATATCATGCCATATAAAATAATAATTTTGAGGCCTTCTAAGCATAAATGTGAGGTCCATTTTTTCTTTAGGAGGCACCTTGTAAAATCCTTAAGAAGAAAACCTTAAAAAATGGGGTTTGTTGATTCAAAGCTTTGATACTATTATGGAGAAATTAATAACTCACATAAGTAGGAATTTAACTATCAAGACCAAATATCATCTATAAGAAAGGTACAAAAAAAAACTAAATTTATTATATTGCTAAAAAATAATCAATATATAGTTAATGGAATGAATCCAAAACAATGATATGACCATGCTATGAACATAGAGTCAAACCCTAAATGAAACCCTAAGAAAAACTAAGATTATGACAAGTGTCTTAACCATATCAAATGCTAGACACAAAAAATAAATGACCTAAGTAAACTTAATAAGGTGTGAATAGTTTTGTGGGATAAAAATTGCAGAAAAATTAAGCAGAGTGAGGGCATGAAAGTGCAGGCCGAAGGTGGAATTGGAGTAGAGTGAAGGCATGCAGGAGTTGGAAAAAGCAATGATCAAGCCGATCACAATTGTAGACTTGTCGAGGAAGGTGAGAAAGTGGGGTATCGACAATAGGTGATGGAGACGAAAGATGCAATCCTGCTAGAGCAAATCAAGTCACAGGCTGCCAAGGATCAATGGAGGAAAAACAATAGAAGTATGGATCCAAGAAGAAGAGGTAGGTTTGATGTTGGAACCAATGGGAATGGGAAGCCTAGGTATGAGCATCCTTTGTCTTTCCAACATAAAAATTGAGGGTTTATTAGAAATGGTGAATATAGAAAATTTGGCGGTGGCTTTAGAAATAGGGGTAGGAGAAAAATCTCTAGATGGGATCACAACTGAGGAAAGCATGACCATTTATTCAATGAAATTCACTAGCAAGGGCTCGAGGAAGAAGAAGAGAGTTGATCACCACCCAATCCCCATCATAATTATGGAAGCTCAGATGAGAGCAAGGTGAAAACATGAATGGGATACAAAAAACAATGATGCTTGGTTCTAATAAGCTACAACCAACAATAGATCACTTGGAGTGGTTGGGTCTTTTGGTAAAATGGTTTGGAAAAGATTTAAATTGGGATAGTCTGATATGTTGGTGGCGTGGCAAGTGGATTGAAGAGTTGCAATTCAAATTAATAGTGAATGGTTATTTCACAGTGATCTATCTAACACAAGAAGTTAGAGAAGAAATTGAAAGTGGAATTTGGATAATGGATGTTTGTGATTTCTATATTCGTAGGTGGATGATGGGTTTCAACCCTTTTTAGCATAAATTGGAAAAAAATTAGGATTGGTTTAGGCTTCCCAATTTACCCCTATAATTTTGGGATGCTTCCATTTTGGAAGACATTGGTAATAATCTGGGTAAATTCCTATGTTTAGAAGAAAGAATTTTCCTAGATGGAATCACCTCTTATTAAGATTATGCATGGAAAATATCCCCAACAACCCATATTGGAAGGAAATTGAGATTTACACTGATTGGGGCAACTGGTTGTAGACTCTAACCATATCTATGTCCCAATGGATCCCTTGTCAAGATATTGGGATAGCGTCAAACTACAAAAGTTCCAATATTTGAAGTCAAAGGAAATTCGATACAAAAATTAGACAATTCCAGAACTTCTAATTAGTCCAAACCTAACTCTCTGATGAAACCAATGAATTCAATCCCTAGGGAACATGTTGGAGAGCCATCTACAATGGCATTGGGTGAAGTACCAAATGCTCAAGAGGTAGAATTTGTGGATCAAAGGAAGGAGCTGAACATGAAAATATCAAAGGCCTTGGATCTACTTGGAAACAACATTAATGAAGAGGATCTCAATTCCTTAATAGAGGTAGGTTATGAATTAGCAGAATTAGCTAAAGGTGCCAAGAGTGGATCATTAAATCTTGATGCAGATGGTATGGAAGAGGATTGGGTTGAGGTTCCATATTTGGAAGATGCTGCTAATGCTTTTGAAGAAGAAGTAACAACCATAGATCAAACAAAAGAATATAGGTTTCCCCTACCGATCAGATGGAGTTAGGTAGTTTGGGAATTTGTTAGAAAGAGATGCTTAAGTCATCCTTGGATTGTGGGAAGAACAAGAAAAGGGGTAGAATACCCAATCAAGAGAAACTCAAATGGGATGGTGAGGCCAGCGGACAACTCAAGATCAATGAGATGCTGAAAGTAGGGAAGGTCGGGCCCCTTCCTAAACAACAATAAAAATCATAACTTGGAATGTTAGGGGCTTAAACACCCCTAACAAAAAGTGCCTCTTTAGGAACCAAGTGGAATCCTTCCAAGAAGATATATGTTTACTACAGGAAACAAAGCTAGGTGAACAAGAAAAGGAGTGTTTTTGCAAAGGCATGAAGATGTGGAAATGTTTGGGGTTAATGCAGTTGGCCTCTCAGACGGCCTCCTAACCATGTGGAGACTAGAAAATGTGTTGTCAGAAGAAATGGCTTCTAACAAGTGCTAGATAGCAAGTAAGGTAAGGAGTCTTGCATCTAATTATGTTTCTCATTGATTAATGTAATGGTCCAATTACTTGCATCCAAAAAAGAGAAACATGAAGAGAGATAGATATAGTTTGCAACAATCTTGCTTTCAATTTTTACCTACTTGGGGGGGAATTTAATGCCATTTTAAGGGTAGAAGATAGAAGGATGGTGTAGGGAGGAAGTTGCAGTCTCAAATTGATTTTGAAAACTTTGTTGAAAGAAACATATTAGTAGAAATATAAATGGGAAATGCTAATTTCACCTGGACAAATAGGCGGAAAGGGTTTTGTAGCATTGTAGAGAAATTGAATAGGTACCTATTCAAGGGAGATCTAAGTTGCTTTCCTTTTAGTTTGGAGAGTAAGATCATTCCGGCCTCGAGCTCTGATCATTTCCCTATCTGTATGGAGATAATTGGGGAAAGAAAACTAGTTAGGTGCCCTTTCAAGTTTGAAAACATCTGGTTTAGAGATACACATTTTCTAGATCTGATAAGGAAGTGGTGGTCGAAGTGCAATCTTGGTGGCTCCAAAATGTTCAATGTAGTGACCAAACTAAAGCTAATCAAATAAAATTTTAAAAAATGGAATAGGGAGTATTTTGAGAACATTTTTGAAGAAAAGAGGAAAATAGAAGAGGCCTTGATGACCCTAAATGAAAAAGTGACAAAGGATGGGATAGATATTAGTAGCTTCAATCAAGAAAAAGATCTGATGAACAAATTGGGTGACATTTCAGCCAAGGAAGAGATCTTTTAGAGGCATAAATCTAGAGAGTTATGGTTGAAAGCTAGACACAAAAATAAAAAGTTCTTCCATAACTCCACAAAAGTGAAAAGGGAAATCAATAGGATTACAAGTATCAAGACTTCTGATGTGAGAATTTTAGATAAGATAGAAGATGTCAAGGCTACTACAATTGAGTTTTTCCAAAACCTTCTGAATGATTGGAGCGGTTCTAAATTGTGTGTGTAACAAAAATTTATCGATTGCATTCCTAGGCTTGTATTCAAATCTCAAAATGAAATATTGACTAGCAAATTCATAGAGAAAGAAATAAAAGAGGCCCTTTTCAACTACACCTTGACAAAGCCCCTGGCCCTAATGGGTTTCCTGTTGCTTTCTTTTAGAAATGTTGGGATATAGTTGGAAAGGATGTTTCTGACACTATTGAAGATTCTAGATGCTTGGGAAGGATCCTTAGGGAGGTAAAAACACCTTCATAGCTCTCATCCCAAAGAAGGAGAAGCTGAAGACTCTTGAAGAATATAGGCCAATTGCACTTTGTAACACACTTTACAAGATATTAGCCAAAATAGTGGCTAACAAAGTGAAGAAGATAAGTTACCTGACATAATTTTAGAAGAGCAAATGGGTTTTGTCTCGAGTAGATCAATTTTGGATGAGGTGATAATCACCCAAGAAGCTATTCATTCAAATCAAAAGACAAAAAAATAATAAATGCTGATAAAGCTAGACATCAGAAAAGCTTATGACAAGGTAAATTGGAGATTCTTGTTCAAAGTCATGGAAACATTTGGATTTCACAAAGGTTGGATGGACTGGATCACTTGCCCTAGATATTTGGTTCTTCTAAACAACTCACCAGAAGGTTTCTTCAATGCCTCCCAGGGTCTTAGACAAGGGGAGCCATTATCCCTCTTCCTTTTTATAATCATGGTCAAAGCTCTTAGGAGATCTTGTTCCAAGGCTTGGTGCAATGGTCAAGTGGATGGGATCCAAATAACTCGAGGAATGCAAATGATCATTGATGACATAATGTTGTTTGGTTCGGCCTAGGAGGGTGATGCAAGAAGTTTCAATTTTTTTTGGATCAATATTCATTAGCCTCAGGATAGGAAGTAAGCAAAGAAAAGTTAGTAAGTAGTCTTTTTCAACACAAATATAGGTAGAGAAGCTAAAATTTTAAGAATCTTGAAATTTAGAAATGATAATCTTCCTTGCAAGTATTTGGGGCTATCTCTTGCAAAGGGATTGCAAACAGGTAAGTTATGGGACCCCTTGGTGGATAAGGTAAAAAGCAAGATGACATCTTGGAAGTGCATGTGGATCTCTTGGGGTGGAAGACTCACTATGCTTAAGTTAGTAATTGCTGAAATCTCGATATGCATGATGTCATGTCTCCCCTTGTCCATTGCTGCCAATGAAGAAGTCAACCAAAAAATGAAGAATTTATTTTTGCAAGGAAACTCCGAACGCAACAAATACCCCTTGGTCAAGTGGAAGCAGATTTTTGAGTAGAGAGAGGTGGATGGTGCAGGTTTAAAGAGCTTACTTCTATAGAATAAGGCTCTGGGAGAAAAGTTGGTTTGGAAAATACATACAAATGAGGATCTCAAGTGGGTCAAAATTCTAAGAGCAAAATATTTGGATGAAGAGGACAAAAAAATATTTACTGCACGTGCACTTCCAAGTGGCCCAAGGATATGGAACTTTATTAGTAGTAAGGACTTGATTCTTAAGCACTTGACATGGGAAATCAAGGATGGGCACACAATGTTATTCTAGGATTTAAGTCTTGGGAAGGACACCAGAAACTTGCCGACAGAGTGGACTTGGCACAAGTAAAGGTCATCACAAAACAACTATGGGGTGATAAGGTTGGGTACCACATGACAATTACAATGGAAAACGATGGCTTCACTCATCAATGGAAAAGTATAAGAGCTCTCAATTTAGACATTAGGATGGTTGAAGCTTATGAAGCTGCTATGTGTTATCATTATGTTTGTTTTAGACAAGAACATGATAAAATAAGGTGGAATGCATCTCCATCAAGGAGTTACAATGTGAATGATGGATACAAAGAATTGGGTAGAAACATGGAAGTCTCTAGGATATCGATCAACTTGTGTTGGAATAAAGACTATCTTTCAAAGGTAGGAATGTTTACATGGGCTGGTTCTCAAGGTAAATTCCTCATAGCTAATAGATTCACAAAAATAGGATATGCAGGTCCATCTAGATACATATCTTATGCAAAAATTATGAGGAAACTGGGGATCATCTCTTCCTTAACTACCCATTCTCATGAAGTTGCTAGTATTTGATAAGTGCCAAGTTGTAATGGAAAACTATGTTTCCAAACAAACTTTTGGATATACTCGCTAGTTGACCATCCCTTCACAAAATACAATGTCTAAATGCCTCTGGATTACAAGTCCCTCAGTGTTAATTTTGGAGATTTAGAAGGAAAGAAATAGGTGCCTCTTCCAAGGTAAGGTTATGTAAAAGAAGTTGCTACTAAATAAGATTGAAGCAAGCATCATAGAGGTTGTCAACTCGAGGATAGAAGATCCATGCTACAAAAAAGAAAATTTCACGGTGTGGGATGCTGACATGTGAAGGAATTGTCATGGCTTGAAAGTTCTTGCCTATGTTGGGGATGAAGGAACCAAGAATCATGAGAATATAAAGTTAGTGTGTTGGTCACCCTCAGATGTTGGTTGGTATAAAATTAACTTCGATAGTGATACTAGGGGAAACCCTGGACTCTCGGGGGCTGGGTGTATTGTTCGGGATTGGAATGGGAAGGTAGTGGGAAAATTGGCTGAGCCTCTCCCTGTGGGGACCAATAATGCAACAGAGTTGCATACACTAATCCTTGGCCTCAGGCTCTGCCAAGAATTAAAGATAAAAAATATAGTAATTGAAGGGGACTCAAATTTGGTCATCAATTCCCTAAGATCCAAAAAGTTGGTGAATTGGAAGTTAGTAGCCAAATTAGACATTGCACTAAAACTGTTGGAGGGTTTTGAGCTCGTCATGATGAACCATATACTAATAGAAGGAAATGTGGAAGCAGATCACCTCTCTAATCTAGGAGCTGATGGCATATGTATAAAAGAAATTGACAATCTCATTGGCTAGGGATCAACTGATCCTTGTTAAAAAGGGCATCTTAGTGGGTGGTTGGGTGGATGGCTTTCCACACTTACTGTTGTGGAAATCCTGGTGGAGAAATAAGTGTTATTGTGCACACAATTAGTTTCCATGCCAAACATCCTCAAGTATCTGGCTAGCATTCATATGGATGTAAATCTTTGTCTCTCTTGTGCTTTCCAAAAATAGTGTCATGGAAAGCTCTATGATCGTAGTGTTTGGTATGGGTGTGTGTAGGCAGGTTTGATGGTCTACTGGTTTGGGCTGTGAAATTAAACTTAATTATTTAAATGTGGTAATGGATCCAATAATTCAAATTCGCTTTGGAAGGAATGTTGGGAGTGACAGGCTGGCCAGGGTGGATTAGAGCTAGTGGCTAGTACCGCCACATCAGGGTTGCCACATTATCATTTGATGGTGGTGGCCACGTTTGGAAACTTGCCATTTTTTGGAAATCGTGAATCTAATGATCTTATCAAATTAATGAACCTATTTGTTGTCTGAGCACGGAGCTATACAAAACTTGTCTGGAAGATTGACATGACTTTTCACATGAACTTTATAATCATACTTCGGCCATCACAAGTGCGAGTTGGAGGAATATCATCATAAATAGGTTGGAATTTCAGACGGGCACACACAAACATGTGTAGAATGCATAAAGAAAAGGATTAAATCCACCTTTTATAAGGCAACAAACATAAACATAAAGACATGATTGTTCAGATATAAGGTGTGATTTTACATTTGTGATGAGTATGACTTAGGGCTCTAGGTTTATTATGTGTATGTCTTCAGAAACACTGATGAGCATTGGTGCGGATACTTTGATTTAGTTGAAGAGAACGGTCAAGAAAATGGCCTTCAAGGGGGAGGTCATGAATCAGAGACTGAAGCACATTCTCCTTAATGATGACTCCCTAACCCTGGTTGTGGGGAAGATTATCATGGGAAAAGATTTTCTGGGGGATGGTGAAACATACCGTGTCAATACCAACATTGTCTCTAGGTTCCTTGCCGTTCTATTGGATATTTGCACGCCAAAGGCTGAGGCTGAGACAATTGTGAGGAAGCTTTTTAAGGAAGACCTATTGGTTGGGTTAAAGGAGATATCTATGTGGCCACCTTAGGGGTTGGTGCTCCTTGGCCATGGGATATGCCTCTGCTCCAAAATCCTGTGGAGGTAGTTAAATACTACCCCTTTCTGCTTGACCTCAAAGGGATGGCTCTCAATGAGCACAGATAATTCATGGCAGTTGGGGTCAGTTACTTGAAAAATTCACTGTAGATCGTTTCAGTGTAGGGCTTCAACTGGATTCCTGAGTTCCAAGCATTCACTCATGCCCATGGATTCATATGAAATTTGTGTCAATGACAGGTTATTTTTTTGTTATTAATATGGTATGGTGCTATACATGTTAAGTCTAGTTTGGTAATCACTATGTTTTTATAGTTTTTGTAGTATGTTGTAGTTAATGTATAGTCTAGTTTCTCAGGGTGTAAAGTATAGGTCTGCTGGCCTAGTTATTATATGTTTAGCCTTGGCAGTAGTAATGGTTTGGGGTGGTTTATGAAGTTTCTTGGGCTCTGGAAGAGGGATTCTTCAATTTTGATTATCTGCTTAGCAGAGACATTGTAACTCTTTTTGATATTTAATATAATCATACCCTTACGTATAAAAAAAAGGTGTGAATAGTTCTTAAAGTGAATCTAGTTAGGTAAGATACCTTTTTCACACCAACACCCCCCTTAAGTGTAACTTAGGGAGAATGATAAAACATGCAAAGATGAAAAGATGGTTTCTGAAAATAAGGCTATGTTATGTACCCATATACACATAAATCTCTCACAAATAGATAAAAGGAGAAAAATTCATAGGAGAAACACCTCTCTAAAAGAGAGAAAAACATATAATATAAAGGAAGGAAGGATGATTCAAATGACCCCCAATAATAAGTTCTATCACAAACACAATAGATGTTGATTAGTGTACTTAGATTCATCACAATTACAAAGGAATATGATTTTAACCTGCATACGGCCTTGGCGTTCAACTTACTTGAATCGCCCGATGTGGACAGACTCTTCCAGCTGATACGGACTCCGCCTGATTGTAACACCGAACTTCTTTGTGGCAGCGGAATGGTAATCACGGATCTAATGGGGGAGCGCCCACTAGAACCGGCGGTAATCACGAACCCTCAGCCGGGCGGCTGCTGATCCGAATGTAGGGTAAAATATGCAAGCTTCTTTATTGAATGTAAAGCCTTGGGCTCAATTACAATGAAAGATGGCGCTGGGGCCACTTGATATAAAACACTGAATAGGATTCAGTGGAACTGCTACCCTTATCAACACGGACACTCTTCTGGCTGCTGTTGAACCTTTCACGTGACCTCTGCTGACTGAACTCCTGATGAGCTCTTGCTGTTCTGAATGCTGATGATTCTGTTGTTGTTGATGATGCTGTTGATCTTCAAAAGGAGGAGCGTCGCGTTCTCCCAATCGAGCTACACGGCGACTTACCCTGTCCACAGCCCAGGTCTCACTTGGAGAGACGAGGCTGACCTCAACGCGGCGCTTTGATTTGCACTTTGTGGAACTCTCTGCACTGGGAGCATTCAATGCAGTATGGACCTTCGCTTTGAGGGCTTGTTGACTATTTTTCGTGGGTGTAGTGTTTCAACTACTTCAAGGATTCATGCTCCCCTATATAAGCTATTTGTACTAATCCCTGACCACGGTAGGATGACACCGAGAAATGGCCGAAGGCCCCAATTTCCTCATTAACGCCATGCACTATGCGGTGGAACCGCTAGCTCAACCCACATCCCCAATTTGTGTCTGGCACTGAACTAACTGAGTTTGCAACCTCTGATGAGTCCAGATTAGGACTACGTCCCACACTCGGGTGGTCCGGCTTAGGCGGATGGCTGAGGCATCCGGCGTCCACACTGATGGTGTCCGTCTTAGTGCACACTTGATGAAGTGCGGCTTGGCTTCTGAGTCTGGCTGACTCACGTTGACATGGGATGCCAACTCGGTTTTGGGTCATGGGTTCGACCACCCAGCATGTCCGCCTCATTGGGACATTGGTGCAAGCTCCTGGCTGGAACTGCACTCGACCGGCGACGAGAAAGGTGCTCGTGCGATCACCACAGGGAGTGAGCTTCGAGATTCCCCACCCATTCCGCTGCCGGATCGTTTGATGTAGGAGGGCTTCAACTGGATTCCTGAGTTCCAAGCATTCACTCATGCCCATGTATTCATATGAAATTTGTGTCAATGACAGGTTATTTTTTTGTTATTAATATGATATGGTGCTATACATGTTAAGTCTAGTTTGGTAATCACTATGTTTTTATAGTTTTTGTAGTATGTTGTAGTTAATGTATAGTCTAGTTTCTCAGGGTGTAAAGTATAGGTCTGTTGGCCTAGTTATTATATGTTTAGCCTTGGCAGTATTAATGGTTTGGGGTGGTTTATGAAGTTTCTTGGGCTCTGGCAGAGGGATTCTTCAATTTTGATTATCTGCTTAGCAAAGACATTGTAACTCTTTTTGATATTTAATATAATCATACCCTTATGTATAAAAAAAAGGTGTGAATAGTTCTTAAAGTGAATCTAGTTAGGTAAGATACATTTTTCACACCAACACCCCCCTTAAGTGTAACTTAGGGAGAATGATAAAACATGCAAAGATGAAAAGATGGTTTCTGAAAATAAGGCTATGTTATGTACCCATATACACATAAATCTCTCACAAATAGATAAAAGGAGAAAAATTCATGGGAAAAACACCTCTCTAAAAGAGAGAAAAACATATAATATAAAGGAAGGAAGGATGACTCAAATGACCCCCAATAATAAGTTCTATCACAAATACAATAGATGTTGATTAGTGTACTTAGATTCATCACAATTACAAAGGAATATGATTTTAGATGAGGAACACCCACCTCAAAGCTAAGAAAATTTTTTGTATTTCTTGGTACTAATCAAGAAGAATTTTCTATTGTTTATCCTTTTTATAATGACATAATCTTAGTGACTTCGTACAAGCTCATAATTCAATTATGCTAAGAGTCTCAATCTAATCAAGACTAATGTAAAACTAGTAAAATATATACTATTAATGTTCTAGATTCATCACAATTATAAAGGAATATGATTTTTGAGACAAAAAATATCGAACTCAATATTAGGAAAACTATGTCTTTCTTTGTACTTATCAAGGAGATTTCTATGTTATTTTTCCATTTTATTATGGAGAAAAACATAATGATTTAACTTTTTAGGGAATGCAAGGTTCTCAAAATTATTTCCAACCTTACTAACACTATAAATTATAACCCACTTTTATAACCAAAATTTTGACAAAGATAATCATTCCCAAGCATTAAAGAAATTGGAATACATAATTTCAAGTAAAAAAGTATAATTGATAAAAGTAATGATTTGTACCTAAACCCAATATGATAATTATTATTAGAATTTCAAGATAATCAAGAGTGAGTAAAAATTTATAAAATAATTGATAAACAATCAAAATCATAATTACCCATTACAAGAAAATGGGTCAATATAATTTGTAATAATTGAAAGAAAACATTTCTTTATAACTTAAGTTTGATGTGCTACAATGATTGTTGAACAAAATATTTAAATTTTCATATAAGTAAAGAATGTGTGACAAAACACAAAAGAGAGCATATACAATTATAGTCATAAACATTGTGAAATGGATGATGAAATTATATAAATTCTTGTTCTTAGAGATGTATAATTCTGTAATAAAATAATAAAAATAAAATATAAGATTATAAACTCATTCAATAGACATGTTTTTAGGTAGAGGCTAATAAAACAATCATTAAAATAATATTTTACTAGTTGTTATTATGATTTTAGTGATAAATAATAATCATTAATTATC
>VDFB02118822.1:0-17248 GCA_007258455.2 Sequoia sempervirens
CTGATGAAGAAACCAAGTTGTTGGTTACTTGTCATGTCCCCGGAATCTCAACATTAAGATAATAGTTAAATAAGATAAAAACATAATAAAAGTATAAACATTAGTAATTATAATTATCACAAAGATAATATTATAATTAAATTATCAAAGATAATATCGTAAATAGTAAAATATGAATTCTAATAATTTTAATATTATTATAATATAAAATATAATAATTTATATTGAAAGAAATAAATGGAGCAAACAAAGAGATAAGGGATTAAAACAAGATAATTATGGAATATAAAATTGTAAATAATGGCAATTTAAATAATAAAATAAATACTAAAAATGTATCAAATTAATACAACACAATAAAATCAATTAATATAAATATTATCATAATTATCAAATAATTATTAAGAGATAATATTATAAATATTAAAATATACATATTTAAATAATAAATATAAATAATACTATAAATAAATATAAATAATATTACAAATAAATTAAATAGTAAAATGTCATACACATCAAAACAAAATAATAAAATGAATATAATTTAAGATATCATTAAGGAATGTTTAACTAAAAGTCATGTCCATTTGTGGGGTTATCTCTATTCAAAGAGATGCCTCTCTTCATGGAGGTATAAAGATATAAAATAAGTTTGTGGGAAGAGATATTAAAAATACACTTCAGATTTTAAGAAGAAGATAGAAGAGTAAAGGAATGATGAACGTAAAAAGGAGATCTATCAATAGTGTGTAGAGAACAATAAAATATAAATTAGAAAGGTTTGGAATTAGTTTTCAAAAGGCAGCAATCATTTCAAAAGGGTGTGTCCTTTCTAATGAATGTCTCTTTTCAAAAAGATACATCTTCTCATTTGAATGTGAAGATATAAAAAGGAAGAGAATGAGATATGTATAGGAGAAGAAGGAAATAAAGAATAGAATGGGAAACAAGAGACAAAATATAGACTGCAGATCATCTGAATTTATAAAGACAGGTAGATGGAAAATAGATAAGTATTTTATGAATATAAGGAGATAAATGTTTTTATGAATTTAAATAATAAGTTAGATAAATGTTTGTACATTTAAATAATGATGTTAATAAATACATCATGGATTTAAATAATAGTCTAATTAATACATGATGTTATTTATTTAATGTTATCTATTTTTTATTGATTGCATGGAGAATAATAAATCATGCATGCTACTAGTTATCTTATAACATTGCTGATATGTTATGCTCCATTGACATTATTGTATGTAATTACATATATATATAATACGATTATACAATAAAGATACTTGTAGCAATTATTGAGCCTTATAAGTAATTGTGATTATTTGATAGGAAAAATGAATAAATTTATGAATGTCTTTATCCTATGATTAATCAGGAAAAGGAGAAAAAGAATGCAATATGAACACTAGACCATCATAAAAGGATATCTTCAAGAAATCAAGGCAAATTTAGGGTAATCCCAGAATGGGGACATTACATTACTTCATGCTTCAGTGAAGTGATGAAAATCGTGGTACCCCAGGTGCCCTATGATGATGATACTATGAAGAAAATATTACACGTGATTGTAGAAAGCTTTCAGGATCTTGATGAAACTGGTAGCAATCAGAACTCCAAAAGAGCTGCTATATTGAAGACATTTTCAGAACTCAGAACAAGTATATTGCTCATAGATTGGAGTATGCAAGATCAAATATACGATTTGTTCCATTACCTCTTCAATTCAACTTGGAGTGAACAAGAGGTGGATATAGTTGCAGCCATAAGGACCATTCTAGTTCTAACTATCAAAAAGATTGATGACATTCCTCAACTTGTCCTATCTCTTTTACGGGATGTTCATGAATAGGAAGGGAAGATTTCTTCAACTGCTGATAAGTTGATCAAAGATTTGTTCAATCAGTGTGAGGGAAAATTGAAGCCTTATTTGAAGAAGGCAGTGCAGATAAATGAGGAGATACCCTTAGGCATGCATTTGTCTATGCATACTAAGGATGAGTGCAATGAGGCATCAACAGTTCTAGATACACTTGAGGAAGTCACAAGCGCAGAACTAGTGGAGATTATTAATATGTCTGTTGATGATAATCTCCAATCAGCTAATGATTTTCTCTTTCATTTCAACAATTCGGGCAGATTTTGATTTGAATTCCAAACTAAACATATGAGGGAAGAAGCTGAAAATTCTTCCATTACTAATGTTGATTTGATTATTTCTCAGGAGTCATGCATTGAGGAAGACATTGAGGAGGTTGGCTCTAGTGGTCACAAATCTGATTTCTCTTTGCTTGAAACTGATTTAAAACAAAGAGCTAGTGACCTTGAGCATACCATTGTTGAGATGAGGAGAGAAGCACAACAGATTTGTGACAATCTTGGGAGCACAGTTGAGAAGAATTCTGATTTATTTTCACCTCATAGCAGCACTTCGCCAACTCTGCCAAGTAATGATTGGAGCAATCAAAATTTGTTATCTACTGAAAAGAAAGTTCAAGCTTTGTCAAATCTTGATGACACACATAGGTATGTGGAAAATCTGATTTATAATGTGCCAAGGGATCAAGATGTGTGTAACATTTCCCTTGCTGATTTGAAATCAATTAAGAATGTTATGGAAGAAATCAAGACAGATTTTTTGCATGTAGTTCATGATAGAGACAGGGCTACTAAAGTTGTTGATGAAGCTTTGGAATTGAACGAACAAACAAAGACTGAATTGTTTGTTGTTCAAAAGTCTTTAAGAGAAGCTGAAAATCAAATTACCGCTGCTCATTTTTTCAAGGAACAAGAAAACAAAGAAAGAGCTAAAGAGATTCAAGAAGTCATTGAAGAGTTGGATTACATACAAGGGACTTATGACTTGGATCATTGTCCTATAAGAACAGAGAATTCAAATTTTCATTAGTATGATTTTCATATTTTTGATAATCCTTTATTTGAAGTTGGTGCAAATGCGTTCTATGAAAATTTATTTTTTGAGTTGGATGAAGGAATTCCTCCATATGCTAGTGATGAAGGGTGGGATTCAATACTTCTTCCAACAGTGGAATATTGATGCAAAATCTGGATTGTGATAATGTTACTATTGTCCATTGCCCATTCACTCTACATGAAATGGAAAATCAAGGTATGCATATAAATGAGGTTCTCATTCCTAACCAGCAACAGAGAATTGATTGGGTAAGTCCATTGGATAGAGCTGATTGGCAGTTTGATGGTGAATTGTTTTGTTCATTGTTACGCTTGATTGTGAGGATTCTCTCAGATTCTATTCATGCATCAGTGTTTCCAAGCTCAGCTAATTTCAGGATTGAGTTCGATGATGAAGTGAAATTCCTTGAATTGTTTTGGCAATTCTTGTTCCATGGTATTAGTTTCAATATCTTCATGGATTTCAGATCTAATGAGTACATCAGAGTAGCGAAGCATTTGCGTGGTGGTTTTTCTCTACAACTCTCTTCAAATCCAGGAATCATGTGGGATTTAATGAATGTTGAAGAAGAGCTTATTGATTTCATTCAATTGATTTTCAGAATGTCTGATAGGAACAATATGATGATAATAGTATTAGGCACTGTTTTCAGCAGAGGTTCATGGCAACCTCCAATATTGATTTGGGATTCTGGTATTCAGTTTGGCTTCCAAATGCAGATTGCTTAAGGGCAAGCAATCTTTGGGACGGGAGGAATTGTAATGTCCAGTTTTTTGATAACACAGAGAAAATATAATATTATTTTCATCACTTAATATTTTCCTCCAAATGTAAATTCAAAAAGAAATATTATTAATTAAATAATATTATATTTAAAGTGGCTTATTAAATGCAGACTTAAAATTAGGTCACAATTGGAAATTAAAAGAGAAGAAAATTGAAGAGTCAGGCCAGCAAAAAGCCAAGGGTCATGGCAGAGGTAATAAAGTATAGTGTGGAGCAAATTGAAGGCATGGTTATTTTAGTTTGGGGAGCTTGGCTCTTTTCATAACTTGAGGACGAAAACCCTCATGTTCTCGAAATTGGATGAAAACCCAATTCTTTATGGGTGGAATCAATTCAGATTTCGCAATTGAGCATATTGTTATCAGATTTTTTTAAAATACTATGAGGTCTCTCGTAGAGACAATTTTCACAAGGAAAGTATTCTTAGTTTGTTTGTCGCTACCCTTCTTCCAACCGTACTGTTCCAAATTTTTGAAGAATTGGATTGTTAAGGTTTTAAAGTATTTCTTGAAAGTGGAGGTATTCAATTTAATATTTTATGAGAATGTATAATATTTTGAATACCATTGCATCTTTTGTGAAGAGATGTATGATTGTAAGGATATCAGGCTTTATCCATTAATTTCACTGAGACTTCCATTTCACTATTAATTATTATATCTTTGTCTTATGGGTATGATATAAGGGAGGCATACATGATTAAGAAAGGTCAATACTCCAACCAGGCGGCAGTATATTTGACTCGTCAGCTTTAGGAATCATACCGAATAACTCCTGAGTGGTTACCAGCGCATAATTTTGAAGGCATTCAGATTAAAACTCATCGGATTCTTGGGAGGCATATAGAAGTTTGTTGGAGCATCATGGAGTATTTTGAAAGAATGTGAATAGTCGGAATTTTGTAAGAAGACAGAATTTTATGAGTCAGAATTTGTAAGAATATATCAATGTGTTTTCTAAAGACCGATACTCCCAGAGAGCTATTGTTTAATACTGCCGCATATATAGGACGTGTCTTTTGGGATGACTGACTATTCCTCTACCACATATTTTTGGAAGGAGACAAAGACAAATAGAAGCCGCTCAAATTAAAAAATATTTATTTACAAGTTCCAGTAAAGGAAGGAGTATCGGGAGCTGCTTCTCACACTGCTGTTTCATTCAACAATTGATTGTGAATGTATTAGCAGACTATTGAAATACATTCTATTCATCGTGCCATGCTAAAGTTCAACGAATAAGATATTGGCAAAATTGATAATCGAGATACTTGGAATTGATAGTCGGGTGAAACTCTTCTTAGCTGTCATTCAAAGTTTATTTGGGTATAGTCGGGAGTATTCCTAAAGGCACCGTTTTTTAGACAGTCTCATTAAAAATAGAACTCAGTGATATTTATCGCATATCCTTGGAGAGCTATCACTGGAGTCGTCTGAAAGGGAAAGAAACGGACATTATCAAAGAAAGCGATATTATTCAAGTCACTGTAGATTGTATTTCAAGCCAAAGCAATAACCGAGGAGTGGCGCAAAAAATTGGACTGGTATTTTATATGCAATCATTTATTAAGAAACTTTGAATTTAATTGAATTCTTATTGGGAGCTGCTTAATTGTTTGAAGGCACATTATAGAAGACGGCAATGAAGAATAGTTTATATTATATATATAGTATCACTCTATAAGTCTGCCGAAACTTCCAATGAACATGTAGCAACTGAGTTGTGAACCGGGGGTACTTAAGAAGTCTGGACTTATATAATTATATTCTAAAGCCCGAGTCATTGATAATGGAGATGTCGGTGCAGCTTCAGGTTGTGGGAGAATAAAGGGTAGATAAAGAAAGAGTTGCAGCCTTTAAAAAAGATTCTTTGATGCTAACTTTTGTAGCTGAAACTTCCAAGAGTTTGGGAATTGTGAGCATTGAAATAGTCTTATTCTCCAAAATTGCAGTGTGAAAGGAATGGGTTATTCAAGGGAATCGGATATATATATATATATATATATATATATATGTGCATGGGAGTTTCCATACATGTGGGATATGACTGCACCCAATAAAGACAAGTAATCAAGCTGGTTACTTTCATCGGGTCAGAGGATACTTTAATCAATCTGTTAAATAGAAGAATGTTGTCTTTGTTAAATGAAACTTATATCTGCAATTGATTTATTGTGGTGATTTGGTTATCTCCATTGTTTCATGTGTGCCAATTTAATTCTCTGAGATTACGTGGTGGGGAATTCTTCATGAAAGTATAGGGCTAGAAAAATTGCAAATCATAGATAACAAGAAATTCAGTACAATACACAGATAAAGTGTTTGATGAAATGCCTGAACAGATGATTGGATAAAATAACGAAAAAATTTGTATGCAAATTGGGGTACCATATTACAGAGCAGCTGCCAATTGCATTTGCTTGCCATGGCATTCCATGAGACCATATTTCTTTGAGGCATTTTTTCAAACAATTCATTGCCTTGTCTATGCTACCACATTTTTCATACATGTCTACCAAAGCATTTTATCAAATAGTTCACTGCCTTGCTGCTATGGCTAAAAGTTTTCTTTGTCATGGCATTCCATCACCATGACACCAAATTTCTTTGAGGCATTTTTTCAAACAATTCACTTCCTTGTCTATGCTATCGCTTACTACTATGCTTTGATAGATTTTTTCCAAGCATCCATAGCTTGTTCAAAAGCACCTGTTTTAGGCTTTTAGCCATAGCAACAAGGCAGTGAACTGTTTGATAAAATTCTTTGGTAGACATG
Source organism: Sequoia sempervirens (assembly GCA_007258455.2). Lineage (NCBI taxonomy): Eukaryota > Viridiplantae > Streptophyta > Pinopsida > Cupressales > Cupressaceae > Sequoia > Sequoia sempervirens. Next base: position 6,518 of record VDFB02118822.1, read on the forward strand.
TATGAAAAATGTGATAGCATAGACAAGGGAATGAACTGGTTGAAAAAATCCCTCAAAGAAATGTGGTCTCATGGTGATGGAATGCCATGACAAGCCATAGGCCTGGAAGTGAACTGTTTGAAAAAATGCCTCAAAGAAATGTGGTCTCATGGTGATGGAATGCCATGACAATCCATAGACAAGCCATAAACAAGGCAGTGAATAGTTTGAAAAAATGCCTCAAAGAAATGTGGTCTCATGGTGATGGAATGCCATGACAATCAAATGCCTTGCTACTATGGCTAAAAGCCTAAAACAACTGCTTTCGAACAAGCTATGGATGCTTGGAAAAAATCTATCAAAGCATAATAGTAAGCAACAAGCTAGGTCTCATGGTTTTTTTTCACACGAAAATCTGCGTGATTTTATTTGCATTTTTTTGCAGGTTTTAAATGCATTTTTTTGGCAATTTCGCAGTTTGAAATGGGAAAAGATTGTTGACCAAAAGGTCAACGATTTTTTCAAAAAATCAGGGAAAAAATCATCCAGCCTGCAGATTTTTTAAAAATCGGGATTAATCGGGATTTTTTGTAGATTATTGCTTCTATGCATCTATGGAAGGAAAGGAAATTTCTTGAAAAAAAAAAAATCAAACCCTAGTTTTTGTTAGTTTTATGATCAAATTAGATAGACAGAATTTAATTCAAAATCAAACACAATAACACAGCATATACCCTAGGAAAACCCTCCACTTGAGGGAGAAAAACCCAGCAACAATATATCACTTATATATTGAATAACAATAAATGTCTCCTTTACAAAGAGGCCAATATGAAGGCCAAGAAAGAGCACTATAACCAGATGCTAACACAGCAATATAATGATGCTTCTCTATGATACAACAGCCTTCAATCAATATATATATCGATCTGCTCTTCTTCTCTGTAAATGTAATCAAATCTTTATCAAATAGGATCCTAGAAATCTAAGAATAAACTAAGGTCTGAAATTTTGTGTGAGAAATTATAAGTCAAAGATGATTTTCAGATTTCTTCTCTTAATGCTGAATGTACTGATTGCAGAACATTAATAAATTTCGATGTTTGCATATCAAGAGTGGAACTCCTTTTTGTATGTAAGGAGACCCGCCCCCAAGGGATGCGTCTCTTGAGAGGACATGTCTCCACATCCACTCAAGGGACGTGTCCCTTTGGGCGTGCGGGTTTCCTTTACAACCGATTATCATTCGGTTAAACATACTTAACACATATACCCCCTCACACATGGCGGATATATATTATATGAATTCCGAATTTTATTCAATGTGTATTTTGAACATCATTTATTTAAATTCGATTTTATACATGCATTATAAAATTCGATTTTACTTATTTTAGAAATATTAAATATGAAGAGCAATTGATCTTATATAAACGATGATGATGCTTATAGCAATCATCGTTTATATCTGACCTAAGCTATCATTCATCAACACTCCCTCTTAGCTAGGGAAGATATTTCAAATCAAAATAAGTGGAGATATCACCTTCACATGTGATATCGAAGATATGATATCTTTTCTCAATGTTGTCAAGTCACATGACATTCTTCATAACACATCTTCATTATGGTATGTGCACTGACATCAAGTCACATGATGTCTACCATAATTCATGGCATATCCACGGATATAAATATCCACCATGATTATCTCTTAAGGATCACAATGATCTTCAGATGATATCAAGTCCCATGATATCCATCAAAGTGTCCAAGAGATACTATCATGACATGTCCACAAATATCAAGTCACATGATATCTATCATGATAGTTTATCATTGTAGAGTCGTCACTTTACAATGTCAAATACAAGTGCTCATTATTAGAAAGATCGTCACCTTTCAATAATGTACACAGGGGGAGTAGGCCCATAAGGTCATGGAGTCACACACATGACAAAAGAGTTTACACATTAAACATCTTTATATATTAGTACAATTTATAAACAATTTGTATTTCAAACATAAATAACAAATTACATTTCAACCATACCAAGTTTCTTCCTGAAGTGCTCTACCTTGATTCGAGAGAGAGGCTTGGTGAGAATGTCTGCAGTTTGATCATTTGTACTAATATACTCCAACTGAATCACTTTCCTTTCCACCATATCTCTTACATAATGATAGGGGATCTCAATGTGCTTAGATCTATCATGAAAGACAGGATTTACAGAGAGTTTGATGCAACTCTGATTATCACAATGAATAATTGTAGGATTCAAGGGCTCACCAAAGAGTCCCACAAGCAATTTACGAAGCCAAACTACTTCTCTTGCTCCCATTGAGGCTGCAATGTATTCAACTTCCGTTGAGCTCTGTGCAACTGAAGATTGTTTTCTGCAAATCCAGGAGATCATAGCCGATCCTAAACTGAAGCAACACCCTGATGTGCTTTTCCGATCGGTTACACTTCCAGCCCAATCTGAATCAAAGTACCCAAGTTGATCATTCTTGTAAAGAAGACCATATCCAATAGTGCCTTGAAGATATCTCAAAATATGTTTCACAGCCATTAAGTGAATTTCCTTTGGTTCACACATGAACTGGCTGAGAACATTTACTGCATAACAAATATCAGGTCTAGTGTTAACCAAATACATCAAGGATCCAATCATCTGTCTGTAAAGGGTTGGATCTGCAGACTTGGATTCTGCTGCTGCTTCTTTCAATTTGTGAAGGTTGGTTTCCATAGGTGTAGACATTGGTCTACAATCCAACATTCCAAATCTCTTCAGAATATCAATAGTGTACTTCCCTTGGTTTAGTATAATGCCCTTTGATTTCTGCCATACTTCTAAACCTAGGAAGTAGTGTAAAATGCCCAAGTCTTTCATGTCAAATTCAGAAATTAGATCTTGCTTCCCTTGAGTAATGAGGTGATCTTCTCCTGTTATCAGTAGGTCATCAACATTGTTGTACCCAAAACCAAAATTTTTGCTTCACTAAGGCATTTTGCTTAATTGAGTCTTAATCTTGTTAAAGTGTTGTCAAATGGTCGTTTTTGGGGTTTTCAAATATGGAGTTGGTGTCAGTACTATGTCAGTCTGTTACCGAAGAGATTTAAGAAAAGTGAAAATTTGAAAGAAAAACATCAAAATTTTCTATCTCCGGAGAAGGGAGCACATTCTCGAAGGGCCTATCTTTTAGGGCTCAGATCCTGTTTTTAGGGTTTGTCACCTCCCTGCAGACATTTGTCCGGCATCACCGCGCAGTGAGCTATCAAGCCCGTCAAACGGACCTGTTTTGTTCGAGTTAAGATACAAAGCAAATCGAGTAAAGCAAGAATTGGTTAACACCGGAAAAAGCGCATCTTTCAAAAGGCCCATCTTTTGAGTGCCAGACGTAGGTTTTGGTGAATGCCACCCAAGATGTTTATCTCACATTTGTTCAAGCTTCGCGACGCATCCGTCAGAGGGTGAATCTGAGTTGCTGAAGCGTCTGAACCGGAGGTCAAATGTTAGGTCAAATCTTAGTCAAAATATCGAAGAAAGAGCAAAAGAGCACATTTTGAGAAAGGCGCCCAAGCTTTTCAAGCCTTTAATGCCTTCTTTCTGATGATTTCAGATATTCAATGTGTTTGTGTTACGTTCAGCTTTCCGTTGCCTGTCTCCGTCGATCAGAAGATGTCTCATCGTTCGCGTCGAGGTTTTATATTATTTTTGTCGTTTCCGAAATGGCTAAGTGCGGAATGAAAAGAGCAACTTTTGAAAGGGGCTCTTTTTTCACCCCTCAGATGATGTTTTCTGGGGAAAAGTGCCTTTGCAGCCGTCGTGCAGAACGAGCTTAGCTTCGCAGTGAACTTGAGTTCCAGTCCTGAAAGTTGATAAAATGAAAGTTATGAAGGATTTTGTTTTTCCTTCGTACGAAATGCAGAAGTCAAAATTTGACTAAGTCAGGGAAAAAGCGCAGCTTTTGAAAAAGGCGCTTGGATTTTTGAGTCTTCAGATGTCAGTTTTATGACGTGCAGTCTCAAGATATCATTTGATCAATTTTTACCAAGCTCTGCGATGCACCTGTCAGCCAGCCAATCGGAGAAGTCAGTCAACCGGTGTCAGAGGATGAACAGAGGTCCCGGCAGAGGTTTTTAGCTTAAATTTTCATGAAATTTGACTAAGTCTGGAATTCGCCCAAGAGTTCAAAATTTGAATTTTCGAAAGAGAGTTGAATGGACGCCTTAACTGGAGTTCTGACTGCAGTTAGACTGAACGATTTCTGGGTTGTCATCTTCAGTTCGTTTATTGGCATGTGGAGTGAACTTTCAGTTTGCATGTCAAGTTAACTACCTTGCATGTTCAGTTAACTTGATTGCATGTTAAGTTTAACTAAAGATTATTACTAAAAGTCAACTGAAGTTTGCATGCATGGCGAATTTGGTCAAAATTGAGAAAGTTTTAGTGAAGATGGCGCTTCATCAAATGTCAACTGAAGTTCAAAAGGGACGAATTGAAGCATGAAGCATTATTTGTGAAGCATGAAGCATTTTTAGTGAAGTATGGCGAATTTGAAGTTAATAACTTCACTCATGAAAAGGGTCGCTATTTTTAGTTTTTGAAAAGTGAAGCAAGATATTGGTGAAGATGGCGCACTTTTCAAGGCAATGGCAACTTTAGTTTGAAAAGGGTTGCTATTTTTAGATTATATTTGATTAAAGCATGAAGTTGGCGCATTCTTGAAGGCCAAACTGAACTTCCAAAAGGCTAGCTATTTTTAGCATATTTATTGCATGAAGATGGCGAATTTCTCTTTGCAATCAAATTTGCTAACTGAAGTTATCTAAAGGGCACGCCTTAGGTCAATTTGATGAATCCAAAGCAAGGTTGAAGATGGCGAACTTGATAAAGATGCTAACTGAAGCTAAAATCGCATGGATGAGTTAAACTAAAGACTTGAAAGGCAAACCCTAAAGCACGTCCACTTATTGAGCTTGTTCGAGTTTCAGTTAACTATAATAAGGACCAATGAGAAGCCAAGCGCCATTTTTATGCATGCTTTATTTAGTACGAATTTTCTATGGTCAAATTCTATATATTTCAAAGATGGCGTCCATTTTTGCATCATCTTTTGCTCTGAAGCTTGTATTCTTTTGAGCGACCAGCAAGCTTAAGGTGATTCAGGTGTCCGTTTTCAGCGTTCTTCGAAGCTACGAGCTCAGATTCTTCAGAAGAAGTCAATTCTAGACTTTATTTCCACTTTGCATGCAGGTTTTATAAAGATTCGAAGAAGAGATTTGCAGATTTTTCAGAAGCAGACAAGCAAAACTTTCTATCTTCTGTCTTATTTCTTCTATTTCTCACCTTAGGTACTTTCTTCGCATGCCAGAGTAATTCAACACATTTTCAGAATCTGATCATCTGGGTTCTCATATTTCAGCGTTTGCAACAAGACCCACTTCTTAGATTTTTTCGAGAAAATCGCCCCGTAGTCTTCATTCTGAAGCTCTGAGCCTTTTTCCGAGAATCTCTTTGCATGTGGGCTTAAATCATATTTTTTCGAGAATCCAGCTATCTGGGTTTGTTCAGAATTCAGTTGTGCACAAAACCCATGTTCCAGAATTTCTTCGAAAATTTCTTCTGTCAGAAGCTATTTTTAGCCTTGTTCAGAGTTTTTCAGAAAGTTCTTCAAGCATATTCGACTTTACAGTCAAAAGTCATCATTTTCAAAATGCAGTTCAATCTCATTGATTACAAGGTGAAATCAGTCCTTATACATAATTTCACCAAGACTTCAGATACGGACCTAAATCATGTTTATCCAGTGGTCAATCTGAGCAGTTTAGAAGGTGTTAGCAGCAATTCGATGAGGAATCTTGAGCGTTCCGGGTTGCTGGCAGCGGCATCCATTCCTGTTTCTATCTTCGATCTTGAGTTCGTACTTGCTTGCATTAAGCATTATGACTCGTCTTCACGACAGATCAGATCGGTTGATGGAAGAGTGGTTTGCAGTCTCAAGCCGAAGGACATAGAGAAATGTTTTGCTATTCCTCCTCGCTCAGATAACTTTACTGTTGATCTTGAAGCTTGTGAGAAGATATGGGATGCTGATCATCAACGTTCACAGAGAAAAGTTGCTCAGAAATGGTTGACAATTCAGAAAACTAACTTGCCTAAGAAGGTTGGTCGTGGTGAATTCAAAGCGGAAGTTGCTGTTTTGATAACCTTACTCAATCGAGTTACCGGCCAGTCAGATGCTAACACTTTCCGTCCATGGATGTTCTACCTGATTACCAGAATCCTTGATGGCACAGAGCGTTTTGACTGGGCTATGTTAATTAGTGATTGCTTACATCAGCAGATTTCTAACTTTCTCAAGCATCACGAGTTTCATATGATATCTTATTTGGTCTACTTGGTGGCATTTCAAGGTAGTTTCAGACTTCTTAAAACCAATGGTACTCTCGGTGTTCAGCGTATTCATGAGTATTATCCACAGCTAGAGTTTTCTCAGTCTGAGCAGGACTTCCGAGTGGTGAATGATCACTTTGCCATGAGAACCGTGAGGGATCTTGATGATGAGATGCATATTCGTATTTCAGCCGAGGCCAGATCAGCAATGGAGACTTGGGCAGATTGGTTCATACAGTTTCCCACTTTCACATACCTTCGAGTTTATGGTTATGTTGGAGAGCCTCTGATGTTGCCAAGATATCCGTCAGACAAGATTGTCTTTATGGAGTTCCTCAGGCAAATGCAGCATGTTCACTTCTTTCTTCGTAGTCGTCATAAGACTGCGGCAAATTTTCCATTCTCATTGGGAATTTTCACATGTGATGCAGCAACAGATGCCAGGCGTATGTCTACTGAGATAGAAAGGTTCAAATTCAAGCCTTATACTGAGAGACGTTCCTATGATCCTCTCGGTCATTATGCAAATCGGTTAGAGCGAGGGATTGCACATGCGCCAGCACTTGAAGATTTCTGGGCAAATTGTGAAGATGAATTCGAGGTTCGTCGTCGTCACTATTGTAGACTTACTGTTGGACAGCTCTCTGATTACTTGTCAGAAGATGTTGATGGTTTGTCTGACGATGATGGAGAAGTTCTTCTCAATTCTTATGTTAAGGATCAAGTTGCTAGGCAGCCACTTCGCTCACCTGATTGGTATGCTAAAGAGAATACTTCTATTGAAGAAGTTTCTAGATCAGTTATTAAGACCAGCAAGTTATTCTTGGAGAGTAAACGGACACGGAAGTCAGTTCCTGTAGCAGAGCCGCCAAAGGATTTCTCGTCATTGCCTTCTACTTCTAGAGCAAAACCCAGAGTCAAGGCTATTATCATACCTCCTGAAGGGGTTAAACTCAGTGGAAACACAGGGAAGAGAGCTACTCGTAAGAGGAAGCAGAAACAGATTGAGAATGTTCCTGAGGTTCCAGTAGACACAGTTATTCAAGCTGAGCCTCACGTTTCACTTCCTAGTTCACCTCACGTTCAGCCTATTGACATAGAATCTGAGCCTGAGACACCAATTCAAGCAGGATCGGAGACAACTGAACCACCACAAGTTGATACATCAGGGACCGTCTCTCCGCGAATTGAGAATATTGTTCAGTCTTGTTGGCTCGAAAAGTCTTTGGGAAGACAGAGGCGTGAACCATCATACAACCTTGATTTGTCTGAATTTGGTGAGCCTTATCAGAAGAGATCAAACAAAAAGATAAAGAAACAAGTGCACATTGAAAAGACTCCTGAATCAGAAATTGTTATTGAAGTTGCAGTGCCTCCAGAGGGTAAAAGCTTGGACGAGGTCGAAGTGGGTGACTTTACATTTACTAAGGAAAATCTTGGCAGGACCACACGAGAGACAGATGTATCTCTTCTTAAGATTGTTACCAATAATCTTGAAGAGCGTATCACGAAGGATGGAGAAGATAAGGCTTTACTCAAAGCTGAAAATAGTCAACTTCGTCAATACATTTCTGATCTTGTTCATGGGAATCCAAATAGAGCACCTGTTCTTCCTCAGCACACACCTGCAGAGAAACAAAAATTGGATCAGTTAGTCAGTCATGGTAGACTTGTGGACAACTGGATTGAAAGTTTAGTTGCTGCTGGTAAAACTCTTCTTGCAGATTTGTATCAGTTGAGGAGTGAGGCACATAAACTCCGTCAGGGTATTCAGTTGCTGGATATTGCAGTTGCAGAGAGTTTGGCAAAGGATCGTGTTCTTGTATCTCAGTTATCAGTTGCATGCGATGCTTTGGAGGAGGTTGAAGATCAAGAGAAAGTCTTCACTTGGAAAGAGCAGCACCTTCTCAGAACAGAAATATGTGAGAAGATCTCTTCCAAATTATTTTCACTCAAGGATGACGTGGTTGGAGTACTTGCACTTGTCAGTGGCTTCGTTGTTCAGATTCCGTGTCATTATCTTCTCGAAGATGGCACGTATGTGGAGTTGGAAAAAGTTCAAGCAGAATTTGAGAAGCTGATTTATGACAGCCTTGAAGGTGCACCTATGGCGCCTAAGTTAGAAAATGTTTCAGTGATTGCAGCCAGTTTGAGAAAGGCGACTGAAGAATGCAAAGATGGTGTGCACACGATTACAGAAAGTGGCAGAGAACTAAAGAAACAGACTGTTATTTTTAGCAGCATCAAAGTGCCAGATGACAGGGAGATCGATGAGTTCTTGGTCGAAGTGTTAGATCGAGTTGACATGGAGTGATCTGTCAGTTAGAACGTGCAGTTAATTTCTAGGGTTGAGTCCTGAGCGGCAGTTAACTTGACTTCCAGTCTTCAGTTCACTTGCTGACTTAACACATGCTTATCTCATCCTCGGAATTATCAACACAGGAGTTAGGGTTAGGGTTTCCAGTTAACTGAAGGTAGTGGCCAGTTAACTTTGCTTTAAATAAGGACGTGCATGCTTGCACATTGTCCAATTAGGTTATTTGTACCAGTTAAACTGAGGGTAGTTGCCCAGCTTAATCGTAGATATAGCTTTAATTTTATTAGGTTAGGGCTACATAATCCTACAATGTTAAATCGTAGTGAACTCAAAGGTGATTTTAGGTTACCTACACCTTGATGTATATAAATAAGAGAGCTTGCTCATTTGTAAATAACTTTTGCTTGAGAGAGAAATATATGCTGCGCCTACCTTGCCCTCAATATTACTCTTTTGGTATCTGTTCATGTGTCTTCGCTATTGCAATTAATTGTTATGCCACATAGGGTTTCAAGAGATTGTAATGGTGAATTATTTCCATAGTTTAGATAAATCTGTCTTGTGAATCTTTTATTGTTATGATCAAGCGTTATGCCACACAGGGTTTCGTAAGATTGTCATGATAAAACCGTTTTGTGAAGTATTTACTATGCTGATCGAGTGTTATGCCACATAGGGTTTCATAAAGTTTTCATGGTGAATCTTCTCTTAGCTTAGAGAAATCTGTTTTGTGAATTCTTTTGTCATTACGATCAAGTGTTATGCCACACAGGGTTTCATAAAGATCTTGATGATAAAAGCCGTTTAGTAAGTCTTTACTGTTATGATCAAGTGTTATGCCACATAGGGTTTCATAAGATTGTCATGGTAAATTGTTAAATTTGTTTTGTGCCCAATAAGCTGGTTTAGATTGAGATGATAGTTGCGCCACCTTGCCTTCAAGTAGAGAATCTAAACACGTTTATCGTCAGTTAGTCATAACCTTGCTCCGTTTCCTCATGCTCTGATTTTCTTGAGGAGATTGGATAGATTAGTTTAGTTGTAGTTGATAGATCTGCAAAACCAGAGAAAACTCAGCTGCAACGTATAAGTTCTTTCAAGAAATTCTTGTGCCTCTACAGCTGAAACAAAAAGACAGGATTTAGTTTAGTTTATTTCCTTGCAAATACTTTGTCAAGCACAACGAGGGAGCTTCCCCTCCTAATTTGAAGAGCACTCATTAAGTGAAGTACATAGATCGTATGTGATCAACTTTACTCCGTGAGGTGTTAGTTCCCTACGCCATATAAAATAATTATTAGCATATCACCTTTGATTACCTTGAAGTAGAGATTGGAGTCAGCATCATTCTTGGAAAATCCTAATCCCAAGAGATAGCTGTCAATTCTTTCATACCAAACCCTGGGAGCCTGTTTAAGTCCATAGAGGGCTTTCTTTAGTCTGCATACATGTGAGTCAGGTTTATGTATCACAAAACCTTCAAGCTGTTCCAAATAGACTTCCTCTTCAATGGTTCCATTCAGGAAGGCAGTTTTCACATCCATTTGAGGGATTTTCCATCCTTTAGTTGCTGCAATGGCTAACACTACTCTCACTGATGTGTAACGGGGAACAGGTGCAAATGTTTCTTCATAATCAATGCCTTCCTTTTGAGAAAAACCTCTTGCCACAAAACGTGCTTTATGTTTTTCTTAGCAGCATGCTTGATTTTGAAGAGCCATTTGGAAGAGACAACAGATTTCTCTTTTGGTCTAGGCACTATATCCCATACATCATTCTTTAGAATAGATAGATATTCCTCTGTCATTGCATCCTTCCATGCTTGATGTCAGAAAGCTTCTGTAACACTGATAGGCTCTGAGTTTATGATGTTGTTCATTAGAGCAACATAGCTAGAGAAACATTTGGGTCTTTTACTCTCCCTAAACGTTCTTTTGGGTGTTGTATGATCCTTGGCTTCTTTGATCATCTTCCTAGCCCAAAGTGGTCTCTTTCTGTTGTTGTCATTTGTATTCTCATTTGAAGTAGAAGGAA
>VDFB02118826.1:0-43284 GCA_007258455.2 Sequoia sempervirens
AATAAGGTTTAGGTTGTTCCTAGGCTAGCCAGTGTGGGCATGGTGGTCAACCATGCACTCCTAATGATTAATTATATATGTAATGCAATAAGGAGCACTATTGTGTGTAAGGAGCACACAACCGTCATCCTCTTAAACTATATGGTTACATGTGCGCATAACTCAAGTAAAGCTTTCAATGTTAGGATGTGCTCCAGTGTGCTTCATTAATTCTCTGATTTTGAGAGCTTCCTTGCAAAAAAACCGATTTTGTGCATATTTGGCCACTAATATGACACCTTTTCACACCTGCCAGTTGTAATTTTTGAAAGTATCTTAAGCCTCATTGTAATATAAAGCATTCACGAAGGATGGAATGCACATCAAATCTTATAGTAAGGAGGGAATTCATTGATGATGGTTTTTCATGAAAATTTTCAAATGTTTTCTTTCTACTCAAGATGTAGTGTTAGAGTTAAATAGGGATGGCACTATGGTACTATTGAAAATGAGTTGTTGTTTTAAAGTATTAATAAGCATTAACTACCATTGTGTTGAACATCTCCTCCCTCTAAACTTTGAGACCGACTTAACACTTGATCAAATTTCATTTTGCAGCCTAAATATATGAACATGGATGAAAAATACAACTTAGAATGCCTTTTTCTATTGTGTACCATTATTCTAATTAACCCTCTCAAAAACAATGGATTAATCTATATTAGTAATTGTGTGATCATAATCAACCTTATAGGGAAGATGACGTGTAGTTTTTACGTACTAATAATGTAACATTCAAATATATGTGGATGATGCTATTTTATGATTGTCCATAGTAGTGGTTACTATATATGTGGAGTGACTTTTTGTTAATGAAATTGACATATTTTGGGTCTAGGTTCTTCAATGATCAAAAATTGATTTCTTTTACTAAGGTTTGCCAGACTGTGCTAGTGTTTAGAGAAGCTTGAATGCATAAATACAAGAATAAAAAACTTCTATAGAGAATTCTATCTCATAGTGATACCGAGTTATTTATCTAATCCATTGAATCATGAAGGGCAGACCAACACTTAGGGGATTTTTTTTTTTCTATATACCTCTGTAAATAACATTTTAAAATTACCAGGAACTCTAGATAGAAATCAGGTTAGAACAAAACAATGTTAATAAGGAAATGGAATGTAAAGAGCAAAAGGAATAAAATATTTTGTAATAAATAGGGTTAGTAAATGAGCTCAATTTATTTTCTCTTAAAAGGTATCTAGTGGTATTTAAGTATTGTTTGATTTAAGTTAGTGTTCTTTTGATTTAGAAAAGTATTTAATTTCTATCTTGCAGAAAAATCATTTTGGGTATAGTTTAAATCTAAAGGAATGTTTTCGTTAATTATTGACACTAAATAATAACTAAACTTAATATAGTATCACACCAAGTCTTGCTTGAGTAAAATTATCGTTTTTATATATATTAGTCAAGGAAATAATATATTAAGTTTAGAAGTCAATTTACTATCTTGTCAATAAGTTGGTTATTTCATATATTCAATAGAGCGAGTATGGAGTTATCATTTTTCCTTTTAGCATGTGAATTATAAATCTCAGGATGTACTTTCCATTCCAAATTTATGTTCTTATATATTTCCTATTCTTATATAGAAGTTGGTTCTTTTAAAAAATTTGGATTTCCTTTATAATTATTTAATAGTGATTTGTTAATACATGTTTATTCATGGTTGCATTGTTTGTTTGTGTGCTTGTATTGAATAAGGTGTTTGATTAGTGGAACTTGAGGGATTTTGGTTAGTGGTTCAAAGTGGGAGTCCTTTGTGCTAAGTGATTAAGGTTGGCTTCCAGAGGTTAGGAGGGAGTATTTTGTATGAATGGTTTGTTTATGTTTGTTTCACTTGGAAGTGATTAGTAATGTTGTTTGAGTTGTGTGCAAGAAGGTCAATGCCTTGCACTGCATATAGCTTCTTGTGATTGTAATATGTGTGCAAGAGGGACAATGCCTTGCACTGTGTATGGATTCATGTGGTTAGGTTAAGTGTGCAAGATTGTAAATGCCTTCCTTGTTTGTAGGGTTTACTAGTTGCAAGTAGGGGGAGTGGATCTTAATGGGGGCCGACGTCTAGTGAGAGATTGTCAGGATAGTCGATTGGAGAGTTTCTTAATCCAATAATAACCTAAAAATGAATTAGGGGAATGGGTAGATTTAACATTAAACAAGATAATGGATGCCTCACCCATGCCTGTAGTTCCCGTTTAGGCTAAGGATGGGATGAGAAGGCTTGGTTGGCAAGATCAACTTCATTGTCCTCACAAAAGGAATGTTGGTTCTGCATGTGTCACCCTATGGGGTCGGTGTCTAGTGAGAGACTATCAAGACAACCATAGATGGGGGTTGGGGTCTAGTGAGAGATTGTTAGGACAACCCATGATAGAATCATGCGATTAAACTCTTTCCTATTGCAGTCTGACACTCCCTAGTCATGTTTTCTCCTTTTGTTGTGTGGATGCCTCTAGAAGTGATGTAAGTGTTGTATGTTATGTTGTCACTTTTGAGTTGTGATATGTTGGATTCCCTGTATATCCCCTGTTGTTTTATCCTATTTCTTTTCAATTGTTTGTGTGTAGTGAGACCTTGTGTTATCTCCTAGCACGGGGGGTGGACTTTAGGGTTCTACATGGTCGGGAGGTTGGCGCTTCTTCCTCCATTGGGTTTCCTTGCTGCATGTTGGTGTGCCTCGAGGTTGTACCTTGTGTAGCGGATTCCAGTTCATGTTCCAGCTCAAGAAGATAGTATTTATGTATATGTAATGGATTGTACCCCAGTTATACCATTTATTGTATTATGATGTATTCTTCCCACATTTACTTGGGGAAGCATTATTGTAAACAATGTAACAATGTAGCAAATTGTGATGTATTCTCATGTAATGGAATTTATATATATATTTGTTAGTTATTTATAAATGATATTTAATGTTATTTATCTGATGGAATGCTATGGAATTATACAATGTATAATCATTTAATGTGGTGGATTAAAATGAACTCTTGATTATTAGATACATCATGATTAATGAAATTATTCTAGTTCTTGATTAATAGATATGTTAGAACGTAGCCATGGAACCTTAGAGGACTTAGTTTAGTTTATATGTTATGTTAAGTTATGTGGTTCACTTTTGTGTCTTATAAAAAAGAAATTGTTCCATTATTTAGTCATGAATGTGTGTTGTCCTCTGGGGTTCCTTGGTGGGGCATTACACCTTGCATCGGAGCCCAAGTTCTAACATTGGGCGCTCTGGTTTCATATGAGCCCATTATGTTGTTCTAGTTGCTTGTACTCTTGAGATTATGATTTCCATTTTTCCATCCTCATCTAACAACCTTAGACTTATCCTTTGGTTGTGTTTTTCCAATGGTGCAGAAGACCAGTGGAAAGGATAGGACCCTCGGTGTAGTGTGCAATGCACCAATATTCTTTATATCTGGGATGCATTATGGACCCTTGTGTATCCTTGTGATGTGATTTCTAGTGATGTGAATTTATGGGTGTACGTGAAGAATGTGTGTTAAATCATGAATATAGTACTTATGAAACGATAAATTGTGCTTTCGTGCTTCTAAAAAGGTGTAAAATCATGATCTTGTGTTGAATATGTTATGATATTTAGTGTTGTAAAAAGAATAAGGTGGAATGTATTGTATGTAAATGATGGATATTTAACGAAAAATGTGTGCTTTGTGTGCATGATTATGTTGTGTTTTATGGAAGTGTAGCATTTTGATGTAATGGATCGGCTATGATGTTGGTACTAATGTGTTATGCTTCCACCCTAGTTTGTGACTTCTAGGAGTAAGTCAAGTTTTAGGGACGAGGATGTAGTGCCCCTTCATTCTCACCATGGATGTGCAGGTAGTCGGCTTTGGAACTCAAAGATGAAGGTAAAATAATGGGGATATCTAAAGGTACGTGCTAATTATGTAAGTAGTTTATATGGTTACTTGTTTGATGTGTTTGGGTGAAAGGGAGAGTTTCACATTACTCACTTGTGAGTACCCTGCTACGCTGCGATTTCCTTTCACAGTGTGCCTGATTGTATGATTATGTATATGTATGATTGTTTTATGTGCTGCAGGTTGCAGGTACTAGGCATCCACTCCACTTGAATTGGCAGGCCTGAGTGTGCCTTAAACCCAATTGAATAGTTAATTGGAGATAACACCTGGTCCCTTACCCTAGCTATCATCCTCAAAGAGGATGAGTATCTAGTATGTTACCTCGTCAACGTTGTCAAATGTTTGTGGTCAGTTGGTCTTGCTTTTCGACCCTGGTTAGGGTTTAGGTAATTGTTGTTGATATTTCGTTTGTTTAATTTAAATTTGTTCGATAAATGTTGTTTTTGGTTAATTGATTCATTAAAACAAATTATTAAGTAAAAGTAGATATAAATATATTTATTAATGATCATGAGTTATAATAAATTAAAAGTATGATGTAATATTAAATAAAATCAAATCAAATTATAATGAAATGTGATAATGGATAAATAGTAAAAATAGTATAAAAAGATAGAAATATTTTTCATGCAACACATGCACAACTTCAAACAAAAGGTCAAAAAATAAACTTAATGCTTTCTTGGGGATTTTGAGATATTTTATTAGATTTTTGTTATTGAAAACGCAAAACCTTCCTTTTGTAAATAATTATCCTTTTGGGGGATATTTTTAATCATGGATTCGGTTTTCCAGAAAAAAGAGCGAATTTCCTTGGCCTTTATTCATCAGGCGGAGATATCGATTTCATTCTAATATGTTTTATTTTAGAAATCGTTCCTATGGCACTCTACTATTTTGATTGTTGAAATTGCACCTTTTCTTAGCAATATTTTATTCTCTCTCTTGAAAGTTAAGATACCATATTGTAAACCATGGGATTGTATTCAAACAAACTTAATAGTATTCTCACAGAAAATATTCTATGGTTATCGAGGATGCAACTAGGAGGTAAGAGGGTGTCTTCCTCCATCAATTTCTCCCTTGATTTTGAAGTAGCGAGTAAGTACATAACCTTGCCATAGTCATTTATTTCTACAACCAGCATGAGACTGATTATTCGATTGAATGTTTTGTTTTTTTGCAATATTGAATGCATATTTACTTGAGCGAATACAATAGATAAAGTTATTCTCCTTACACTTTATGGAAGTCTTCATTCTAATCTAATCGTATAAAAAATACCTGGTAGCTAGCTATGAGATAAGTAGTTCTTTGGCCTAACATTACAACCCTAAGTCCATCTTAATACATATGCCCTTAAAATTTTAAACTCAGAATTCCGCTCCATAAATTCATTCGATAAAATGGAAAATTAACATCTACTCACAAACTGTATAAATCCCTCTAATTTTCATCAATCTCTTTACTGTTGAACCTCAACACTCCTGGCCGCTTTTGCACAGATGTTTCAGAGAAATACATATTTATTGCAGCATTCTTTTTAGGATCTAACCAACAAAAATAAAGTAGCTTCACTAGAAATATTTAGTCTATATTCATCTATGAGCCATAGGAACCACAGGTTTAACCGACATCTTGGAATAAGGTTTGGGTTGTTCCTAGGCTAGCCAACGTGAGCATGATGGTCAACCCTACACTCCTAATGATCAATCATATATGTAATGCAATAAAGAGAACTACTATGTTTAGGGAGTGTGCAACCCTCATCCTCTTAAATTGCATGGCTGCATCTGCCCAAAACACAAGCAAAGCTTTCAATGTTAGGATGTGCTCGAATGTGCTTCATTAATTCTCTAATTTTGAGAGCTTCCTTGCAAAAAAACCGATTTTGTGCATATTCAACCATCAATATGATGCATTTTCACATCCGCCAGTTGTAATTTTTCAAAGTATCTTAAGCCTCATTGTAATATAAAGCATTTGTGAAGGATGGAAAGCACATGGAATCTTATAGTAAGGAGGGAATTCACTGATGATGGTTTTTCATGAACATTTTCAAATGTTTTCTTTCTACTCAAGATGAAGCGTTAGAGTTAAATAGGGATGGAATTGTGGTACTGTTGAAAATGAGTTGTTTTAAAGTATGAATAAGCATTAACTACCATTGTGTTGAACATCTCCTCCCTCTAAACTTTGAGACTGACTTAACACTTGATCAAATTTCATTTTGCAGCCTAAATATATGAACATTGATGAAAAATACAACTTAGAATGCCTTTTTCTACTGTGTACCATTATTCTAGTTAATCCTCTCAAAAATACTGGATTAATCTATATTAGTAATTGTGTGATCATAATCAACCTTATAGGGGAAGACGACATGTAGTTTTTACGTACTAATAATGTAACATTCAAATATATGTGGATGATGCTATTTTATGACTGTCCATAGTAGTGGTTACTGTATATGTGGAGTGACTTTTTGTTAATGAAATTGAAATATTCCGGGTCTAGGTTCTTCAATGATCAAAACTTGATTTCTTTTACTAAGGTCTTCTAGACTGTGCTAGTGTTTAGAGAAGCTTGAATGCATAAATACAAGAATAAAAAACTTCTATAGAGAATTCTATCTCATAGTGACACTGAGTTATTTATCTAATCCATTGAATCATGAAGGGTAGACCAACACTTAGGGGATATTGTTTTTCTATATACCTCTATAAATAACATTTTAAAATTAGCAGGAACTTTGGACAAAAATCAGGTTAGAACAAAACAATGTTAATGAGGAAATGGAATGTAAAGAGGAAAAGGAATAAAATATTTTGTAATAAATAGGGTTAGTAAATGAGTTTAATTTAGTTTATCTTAAAAAGTATCTAGTGGTATTTAAGTATTGTTTGATTTAAGTTAGTGTTCTTTTGATTTAGAAAAGTATTTAATTTCTATCTTGCAGAAAAATCATTGTGGGTGTAGTTTATCTAAAGGAATGTTTTCATTAATTATTGACACTAAATAATAACTAAACTTAATATAGTATTACACCAAGTCTTGCTTGAGTAAAATTGTCATTTTTATATATATTAGTCAAGGAAAGAATATATTAAGTTTAGAAGTCAATTTACTATCTTGTCAATAAGTTGGTTATTTCATATATTCAATAGAGCGAGTATGGAGTTATCATTTTTCCTTTTAGCATGTGAATTATAAATCTTGGGATGTACTTTCCATTCCAAATTTATGTTCTTATATATTTCCTATTCTTATATAGAAGTTAGTTCTTTTAAAATTTGTGGATTTCCTTTATAATTAGTTAATAGTGAGTTGTTAATACATGTCAATTCATGGTTGCATTGTTTGTTTGTGTGCTTGTATTGAATAAGGTGTTTGATTAGTGGAACTTGGGGGATTTTGGTTAATGGTGCCAAAGTGGGAGTCTTTTGTGCTAAGTGATTAAGGTTGGCTTCCATAGGTTAGGAGGGAGTATTTTGTATGAATGGTTTGTTTATGTTTGTTTCACTTGGAAGTGATTGGTAATGTTGTTTGAGTTATGTGCAAGAAGGTCAATGCCTTGCACTGCATATAGCTTTTTGTGATTGTGATATGTGTGCGAGAGGGAAAATGCCTTGCATTGTGTATTGATTCATGTGGTTAGGTTAAGTGTGCAAGATGGTAAATGCCTTCCTTGTTTGTAGGGTTTACTAGTTGCAAGTAGGGGGAGTGGATCTCAATGGGGGCCGACGTCTAGTGAGAGATTGTTAAGACAACCCATTGGAGAGTTTCTTAGTCCAGTGATAACCTAAAAATGAATTAGGGGGATGGGTATATTTAACATTAAACAAGATAATGGATGCCTCACCCATGCCTATAGTGCTCGTTTAGGCTAAGGATTGGATGAGAAGGCTTGGTTGGCAAGATTAACTTCATTTTCCTCACAAAAGGAATGTTGGTCCTACATGTGTCACCCTATGGGGCCGACGTCTAGTGAGAGATTCCCAGGAAAACCATAAATGGGGGCTAGGCTCCAGTGAGAGACTATCAAGACAACCCATGACAGGACCATGTGATGACAGTCTTCCCTATTGCAGTTTAGCATTCCCTAGTCATGTTTTATCCTTCTATTGTGTGGATTCTTGTGGAAGCGATGTAAGTGTTGTATGTGATGTTGTGTTGTGAGTTGTGATATGTTGGAGTCCATGTATAACCCTTGTTGTGTTAGCCTATTGATTTTTGACTATTTGTTTGTAGTGGGACCTTGTGTTATCTCCTAGCATAGGGGGTCGGCCTTAGGGTTCAACATGGTTGGGAGGTTGGTGATTTTTCCTCCATTGGATTTATTTGATGCATGTTCATGTGTGTGGAGGTTGTACCTTGTGTAGCGGATTCTAGTTCATGTTCCAGTTCAAGAAGATAATATTTATGTATATGTAATGGATTGTACTCTAGTTGTACCATTTATTGTATTCTGATGTATTCTTCCCACATGTACTTGGGGAAGCATTATTGTAAAAAATATAACGATGTAGCGGATTATGATGTATTCTCATGTAATGGAATTTATATATATATTTGTTAGTTGTTTATAAATGATCTTTAATGTTATTTATCTGATGGCATGCTATGGAATTATACAATGCAAAATCATTTAATGTGGTGGGTTAAAATGAACTCTTGATTGTTAGATACATCATGATTAATGAAATGATTCTAGTTCTTGATTAATAGATATGTCAAAACATAGCCATGGAACCTTAGAGGAC
This sequence comes from Sequoia sempervirens, assembly GCA_007258455.2. NCBI lineage: Eukaryota > Viridiplantae > Streptophyta > Pinopsida > Cupressales > Cupressaceae > Sequoia > Sequoia sempervirens. The sequence goes on from VDFB02118826.1 coordinate 8,711, forward strand.
TTAGTTTAGTTTATATGTTATGTTAAGTTATGTGGTTCACTATTATCTCTTATTAAAAAAAAAATCTATTATTTAGTCATGAATGTGTGTTGTCCTCTAGGGTTCCTAGGTGGGGAGTTACCCATAGCCACATCAAATTGCTCACCCTCATCACTCATATTCTCCATTCTAATGATATCCCTTAACTCAAAGACTCCCCTAGGCTGCAAACCATAAACAACTTCAAAAAGGACTCTTACCCACACTCCTATTCACTGAATCATTTTATGCAAATTCTGCTCGAGGAAAGATTAGATCCCATTGAGTAGAATGCTCTTTTTTAAGACATATTAAGAGATTACCAAGACTCCTATTAACTATCTCGTTTTTCCCATTAGTTTCCGGTTGATAGGCAGAGCTGAAACTAAGATTAGTGCCATGTTTCTTCCACAAAGTTCTCCATAAATGCCCAACAAACTTACTATCTCTATCTGAAACAATACTTAAAGGTAAACCATGAATCCTTAATTCCTTGAAGAACAAACTTGTAATGTAGGATGCATTATTAGTGCTCTTGCATGGGATGAAATGTGCCATCTTGGAGAACCGGTCCATTACAACATAGATAGAATCAAAACCTCTAGGTGTTTTTGGTAAACCCATTACAAAATCCATACTTATTGAATCCCAAGGCCTATTTGGAATAGGAAGAGGTTGATATAAGCTTGCATTTGTACTGTTTCCTTGGCCTTTTGACAAATAACACATTTCTCAATAAAATTTCTTACATCACTTTGCATTTTAGGCCAAAAATAGTGCCTTCTCAGCTGCTCCAAGGTCTTATCAAGACCAAAATGACTTGCAAGGCTGCCACTATGCTTCTCTTTTATTAAATTATCCATCATAGAACATTTAGGCACACAAAGTTGAGCCCCCTTAAATAACAAACCCTCTTGGATCAAAAAATTAAAACTTATCTTATGTGGAACACCATTATATTGGCTGCAAGATACATAAATATCCTTGAAATCAACATCATCTACATACATACCTTTTAGTGCTTCAACACTTAAATTTTTCAATGGATTTCTTGCACCATGAGTTTCCTCCTACTCAATGCATCATCTACTTTGTTTGACTGCCCCTTCTTATGCTTGATGGTGAAAGTGTAACCTTGCAATTATTCCACCCATTTTTCATGCCTATGACTAAGTTTCACTTGACTATTCAAAAATTGGAGGGCATGGTTATTAGTAAAGACTATGAACTCCTTTGGGAGTAGATAATGCCTCTATTTCTTCAAGGAATGAACCAAAGCATACATCTGTAGGTCATAGGAAGAGTATTTCTTCTTAGCTTCATTAAGTTTTTCACTAAAGAAGGCTATGGGTCTGCCCTCTTGACTCAACACTGCCCTATGACATAACCACCTGCATCACACTCAATAGTAAACACTTTATTAAAATCTGGTAAGGCTAATATGGGCTGCTCTGCTACCCTCTTTTTCAAATATTCAAAACTATTTCTAGCCTCACTAGTCCAAAAAAACTTCTTTCTCTTATCCCCCTTTATAGTATCAATCATTGGAGCACAATCATGATTGAAACCCTAATAAATTTCCTATAAAAACTGGCCAAACCATGAAAAAACCTTACCTCAACAATTGATTTGTGTGGATGCCAACTTAGAATAGCTTCAACCTTGTTGGGATCCATTTATAAGGTGCCAGTTGTAACCACAAAACCGAGATACACCAACTTTTTTTTTCATAAAATCACATTTCTTTAAATTGATCATTAGTTTCTCTTCATGTAATCTTCTCAAAACCAAATCCAAATGGTGTAAATTCTCTTCCTTAGTTTTATGAAAAATAAGAATTTCATCAAGGTAAACTACAACAAACTTACCAATAAAATATTTGAGAACTTCATTCATCAACCTCATGAAAGTGTTGGGTGCATTTGGGAGACCAAAAGGCATCACACACCACTCATAAATTCCTTCATTTTTCTTAAATATTGTCTTCCAGTCATCCCCTGATCTGATCCTGATTTGGTGATACCCACTCTTGAGGTCTATTTTGGAAAAGTAGCATGCTCCACCTAGACAATCCATCAAGTCTTCCATGCGTGGAATGGGGAATCTATATCTGATTGTAATCTTATTAATGGCCCTAGGATTAGTGCACATCCTCCATTCACCTCCCTTCTTTGGTGCTAGGATAGTAGGAACCGAACAAGGTCTAAGGCTCTCTTTGATTATCCCCTTATCAAGCAATTCTTGGACTTGTCTCTTAATCTCTCCATTCTGTTGTGGTGTCATTTTATATGCTACCTTATTAGGAAAACTAGCCCTTGGTATGAAATCAATGTGGTGACTAATATCCCTCATAGGAGGCAAGGTGCTTGGGAGTTCATCCACTACTATATCAGCATACCTCCTTAGCAAGTTTTGAATTTCCAAAGGAAATTGTTCTTTCTTGGTTGTTGTCACAATAGACTTAGGCTTGAATATGATAGAATAATCCATTTTCTCCTCTTCTACATCCTTTATGAATTACTTTTCTCCTACCAACATCACATTGGATTCTACTTGTGGTGTTTTATCTTCATCTTTCAATGGTGTTAAAGTGTATGAGCCTCCATCTTTCTCTATAACATATGTATTATTTCTTCCATCATGCTTGGAATTTCTATCATACTACCATGTCCTTCCAAGAAGCAAATGAAAAATATCCATAGCGATGATGTCATACAAAACCTTGTCCTTATAACCCCCTATATGGAATTATACCCAAGTTTGTTCATTCACTAACACTTGTTTCCCTTTATTTAACCAAGAAACCTTTTATGGAGTGGCATGAGGCAATCTTTGCAACTTTAACTTCTCTACCATTTCAACTAAAACCAAATCATCAGTACTTCCAAAATCCACAACAACTCTACAAAATTTACCTTGGATTTTGCAAGTAGTCCTAAAAAGTGACTTTCTTTGAGGTGGTACTTTCTCCATGGGCACTTTAATCAAGGTCCTTCTCATTAATAAGGATTCCCCAACTTCTGGTTCTGCATTTTGTGATGGTGAATTAACACTTTCAACATCATCTCCACCTTGTGTAATTTGATTTCTTCTCTCACCTTTAAAAGAATGACGACTTATCCTCAGTGCACTTCAATGCTTGATGACATGCAAATTTATTACATTTATAACACTTTCTAGTGAATCCATTTGAGACTCCTCTATTGCTAAATCTGCCTCTAGAATTTGGTCTTCTTCCTCTAAAGCTACCCCTTGAATCTAATGTTTGTTCTTGTGAGTTACTTGTCTCTCCTTGAGACCTTTGGGACTATCCTCTACTAGTGAAGTCCCTCTTCCTCTGAAATTTGTCCTTTCCCTACATCTACTTTTCTTTCCTTGTCTCCTTTTCAATTTGTCTTCAGCCTTTATTACCAACTAATAACATTTTTCTACAGTTCTTGGACTTGTGAGACTGAGTTCATATTGTAGGCTATACTTTAGCCCATTCAAATACCTTGCAATTTTTTTAATGTATTCTTCTATGTGGCCTGATCTTAGGCTTAGTTTTTAGAACTCTTTTGTGTAGGATTTCACATCCATGTCCTTTTTCTTCAAATTTTGCAACCTTCTTTTTAACTATATGGAATAATCAATAGCTATAAATATACCCTTCAATTTTGCAACCATTCTATCCCAAGATGTGATCTTTCCTTTACCTTTCTTTTCCCTCTCTTCTTGCACATAATCACACCAAAGAATTGCATGTCCTTTTAGTTTTGTTCTTGCTAATTTAACTTTCTACCCCTCAGGTATCTCTTCAAGCTAAAATTACTTGTCTAATTATCCTATCCAATCTAGGAGTTCTTCTCCATTCAGAATTCCTAAATATACTGGAAGTTCTATTTTTATCTTGGAACCATCATTCTTAACTGCCTTTAGTAATCTCTCCAACTTCTTCTCTTCAACATCTCTTTCTTCATCCTATTCTTCTTCTTGTCCCACTTCTTCTTCTTCTTCTTCTTCTTGGTCACTCAAATCTCCTGTGACCATTCCTCTTTTCTTGTTGGTCTCAACTGTTGTGAGTCTTGCATCAAGGCTGTCCTTTATGGATCTCAATTTTGGGGCAAGAGCATCTTTCACCTCTCTGATTATTCTTTCCACATTCAACTTAGGATCCATATTGTCTTGACTTCAAATCAACTTACTTATCACCTCTTACCGATCTTCCTTGCTCTAATACCAATTTGATGTAGAGGAAGGACAAGGTTAAACAAAAACTTGACTATCCTAATCCACTTCCCTTAAGGATTTCTTTGAAACCAAGGCATAAGCCCTCTACACAACCTTTGTCCCTAATGACCATTTGAACTATTGGACAACCAATGATTTGAAACACATTTAGGAAGGGTGGAACAACATGAAACAGTGGGATAACAAGATTTAAGTAACTTTTGACACACTAATTAAATTCATGCAACATGTCACACTGACAACACCCAATAATGACTTATACTTTAACAAAAGCAATGACCAATGTTACAACAAGAAAGAAATAGTGGAAAACTTGAGGGAAAACTTGACTTGAGGTACAAATGATCATGGAACACTCCTGTGTGATGACCAAAAATGTAACCATTCATGGCTTGCAACACTTAAATTGCATAATCTGTCCTCTTGGGACAATCACACTAACTCTCTACCAATCCTTCAAAAAAGTGTTAAAGACTCTTGTTTTAGATCTGTAAACCTCTTACTACATTCCTCTACCAATGCTAATGGAAAACAAACAAGTTTCAATCCTTGTTTCATGTATTCTTCCTTGGTTTTTACTATCACACTGTCTGATGTTGGAATTGTGTGCCTCAATCTCACAGGCTGAAACCTCTGAAAGAGCAAAGTCGGTGTGACATCTTTTTTGTTTGGCTGACTAGCAGTTATGCAACCTTATGGAATGCTTAGGTTGCTGAGACCTTGTTGCTATCTTACTGACTGAGCTATCGCTGTGACAGTTTCTATCTCTCATCGCTCGGGGATCTCTGGCTGACAATTTAGTTCCTTATGATGGTCGGGGAGATTCATAGCGACTGGAGTCATCGGAGTAACTCATATGCTTCGACGATATGAAGTCTTATCGATATGGAAAGTCTCGCTGATAGTTATGCACTCAGAGTCATCGAAGAAAAACATAAGGGTTTGGTAAGAACTCTTGGAAATGGGTGTTTGTCTCGCCGATGCTTTAGTCTATTGTCGGTATGACTCCTAGCAAAGGATGATCTTGGGGTGACTTGAAGACTTCGGTATTACCTCTCAAAGATAGCGGTAAGTCTTTTCGACGGTTGTTTGTTTCGGTATGATTGGAAGGATCGGTGTGATCTCTTGGCAAGTAGCAATTGTTTTGCCGATGGGAATGTTGATGTCTATGTGACTTTTGAACATCGGTATGATATCTCATTGACTAGCGATTGTCTTGGCGATAGCACTACATGTGATGGATATCGGTATGATGTCTTGGTGACAAGGGGAAGTCTGAGCGATAGCTTGTGAACTTGGTGTAATGTCTTGCCGATGGGGACGACTCTTGGCGATAATGACAATCAGGTCTTGTGGCATCGGGGAGACACGGTTAGTGTCTCACCGACATGCAAACACAGGTTGAACATTGTTGACTGATTGGAAGACTATCCTATGTGGTGTGTCTTCAACCAATCAGAGAAGCTAAATGGGAACCGTTTGAAGTTAGTCTGTTGTGGTCGTTCTGTGAGGAAGTTCAACAGATAGGGACGATGTGGATATACTCTGAAATTGCAGAGGATGTTTGGTTTAATCAACGATTGGACGATCAGTGTGGTGAACAATTCGGTAATAGTTGGATGAATAGTTTGATGTGTGATCAGTGAGAATTTTATTATGAGAGCGTTGTATCTTGAATGTTCTATACAAGGTTGATCATTGAATCTGCTGTTGTAAATTGACATCAAAAAGATAAGTCTAATCTCTGTATGTAATTCCTTTATTGTAATACAAAGAGGCTTTTCTTGGTGTGGTGGGTTTTTCTCTTGTAAGGGTTTTCCCACGTAAATCTGGTGTTCATGTGTGTATGTTCATTTCTCTGTTTCTATTTTTTCTTTCAAGTGTATCTTAGTTGGTTTGTAATTGAAAATTTAAAAGCACCTATGCATTCTTCCCTGAGGTTTTGACATTAGGAGAGTTGTTTCCGCACCTTAGCTTTCCTTACAAGTGGTATTAGAGCCTGGACAGTTGTGTTATCCTTGTGGGTATGTTGGGTTTTTTGTGTCAATTTCTATTCAGTGGGAGTCTTGTAGAAGGTTGGTAATTTGAATTACAGGTTAAGATGGAAAGCACGTCAGGAAAGATTGAAATTGAGAAACTCAATGGCAGAAATTTTGAGTTGTGGAAACTTAAAATGGAAGATTTATTGGTTGATTGTGATCTTTGGATTTTTGTGTTTGGAACGAAGCCTACAGGAATGAAGCAAGAGGATTGGGACCTTGTAGATAGAAAAATCAAAGGGGCTGATAAGGCTCTATTTAGCAGACTCTGTTCTTCTGAATGTTCATGAAGAAAATACTACATCTTCCTTGTGGAAAAGAGTGGCAGCTGTGTGAGTGAAAATTGTACCAATGTATATGAAATCAAACACATATTAATAAGACATTAAATCAAAAAACTAAAAAAGAAACAGAAATATGCAAACCGTGACAATAGCTTCCCGAAATCGTCTTATCTTCCTCTAACTCCAGCGTTTTGTTGATTTCGAATGGCTCTCAGATCAGCAGATCAAGCTCAATAAAAGGACAGCTAAAGAATGAGATTAAAAATGCATAATATGCTAAATGCAAAAGCTATGCTAAGATGCTAGGATGAGAGTATGGTTGTGATGCTGAAAGTGATATGAATGTATAAGTTGATTGCATGAACGTAGGTATGCGTAGGTATGCGAAGGTGAGTGCGTGCGTGCATGCGTAAGTGAGTGAGTGAGTAAGTGTAACTAAAGCTTGGATTTGCGCAGGATTTTAAAGAGTTTTCGAACGGATTCGATTAGCTGATTTGATCAACGGTCCGGATTAAGCTTGTTCGAACAGACAGCGAGAGATTTTCGAAAGTGGAAGAGAAGATGGAAGGTTTCCCTTTTCTTTAATTTCTGTCATTGAGATTCAAAGGGAAACTTCCATTTCGAAGGATGAGATGAGAATTTGGAAGGGTGAGTTTAGCATGAGTTAGAAATTAAATAAAATATATTTATTTAATTTGGAAGTGAAGATGAAAATGGAAACTCGCATTGTTTTAGAAATGAAATTAGGGGAAAATATTAAATAAAATATTTAATATTTAATTTAAGGATGAAGAATATTCCATTATTTGAATATTCAAAATATTCAAACTTTAGAACAATATGATAATCAAATATAAATAAATTATGAAAATTTATTTAATTTAATCAAGCGGAAGGTGGAAATGTTAATAATTAAATAAAATTATTTATTTAATTAAGGTGGAAGAATTAGAAAATGAACGATATAAATAAATGATTAAATTTATTTATATGTAGATGACTTCAAGAGAATTAATTAAATAAATCATATTTAATTAATTAACAAGCTTAATCATGACCATTTTTAGACGCATACATTTTGCCCCTCTTTGAAGTGATGTGTAAAACACATTGCTTCAAAGAAAATAAAATTATGCCTCTGATGTGCTTTCGATATTTCTGCTGATGATGCCCCCTCAGGAGATAAATTACGGATGAGAGAGAGAGTGATTTAGCTCTCGACAAATGATGAAATAAATAATGTCCCATTTTGAAAATAAAGTCAAAAAGGCAGCAAACTTACCCTTGTTTGACTTTTAAAAGGTAAAAAGTTGAAAAAGACAAATCATTTGCACTTTTGACTTTGGTGAATACTGTAGCTCTGAGAGTGACATTGCGACATGGAGATTCCTTATCATCGCCACCGATTCGAGAGATCTCACAGATACCAGAGGCCAACAACATACGAACCACCGGTGAGTCGATCTATCCTCCTATGCTTTCAAATTTTTACGTTTTTGCATCGAAATTTTATGTTTTCTGCGAATTTTGTTTCTAAAAATGCCGTTTGCGCGCATTTAGGATAGTTTACGCGATTTTGAAAAAAACAAGCGCACTTAGGGTAAAAATTGTTGCGCATATAGCATAGATGTTGAATGATTTAGGAAAAAACAGTTTAGCGCTTAGAGTGAAAACAAACGCGTATATAGGGTATGATAGAAAAATTTAGGAGTAAAGCGCTTTTAGGGAAAACAGCGGCGCATAGAGTAAAAATGCGCATCCAGTGATTAGAGTCACGCTTAGGATGAGTAAAGTTGCACATATGGGAAAACACGCATAGGAGGTCTGATTGAGCGCATCCCGTGAAAAGAACAGCGCATACGGGATTTAACGCATCCTGTAAAAAGAACGGCGCATATGGTGTTTGGCGCATAGAGTCCACAGAGTGGCGCATATGGTAAAAATAGGCAGAATTGATGTTTTGATGGTAGGAATGTGAAAATGATGACTTGCATTGCTTCCTTGGTCAATAGATAGGTAAATTGTCATGTCATCATGCTGATATGGATAGAAATGATAGAATGATAGAATGATTGATTGATAACTTTGCTTCGTAGATTAGAAGACAAAGAGTAATTGAACTGATAACTTAGCTTCCTAGAGTAGAAAACAAAGAGTAAATGATTGATATGACTTCTGATAAATTTGCTTTCTGCGATAGAAAACAAATAGTAATTGATGGTAGAGTAGATTTGATATGATATCCAGCTAGATAGATTATGTATTGGTTTTCCTAGATAGGATTGATTGTATGATATGGGTCGTTGATTTGATGCATTGATATAAGTCATTGATATGGGTCTGATATAGTTCACTGATATAGGTCACTGATATATATGAGTCTAATTGATGTTGTTTGAATGATTGATATGATTCTGATGAATTATCCTTGTGATGAAAATAGGAGGTGTTCAAAAACCCCCAAATTAGAGAGTGACACTCAGTAGGATGGGATAGGATCCCTGAGTTGACACCTGCTGACATAGCCTTGATAGATACGTGTGGTTTGAGATCCTTATTGGCGATGCCGCCGATTCGGGTCAATAGAGGATTGTTGACAGCACTTGCAAAACGATGGCATTCAGAGCATAACACCTTTCACATGTCGACTGGTGAGGTGACAGTGACTCCAGAGGACGTGTACAGGATCTTAGGTATCCCCGTGGTTGGTGCCATTGTGTATTACAATCACAAGGAGCTTGGGGGTACGGATGCTTTGAGGAGGGTGTATGATAGGGAGGCTACAGGAATCAATCACAGATTCCTGGAACCTGCAGGAATCAATTACACTGTTTTCAGATGCTGCAGGAACCAATCACAGATTCCTATGCTAGGCCTTGACATAGACCTCCTTGGTGAAATTTCTATTCCACCCTAACCTATAGGAACTCTACCTTGTCTAAGTTCCCCTGGTTCTCCTGCCAACCTCACTATCTTGTCAAGTTTGCAACTACCAAACCAAATCTTGGTGCTATGACTCCTTTCTTTCTTAGTCTTTTATGCATCCAAAAGACTAATCCTCCCTCAATACATGAATGAATCTTGCAGGGGTGAGGGAATGTTTTCCAAAACTCCAAAACAACCTCCTAGGGTTTCTGGAACTTCACTTAGACTCCATCTTACCAACACTTGCATGAAGCCTATTCCATAGGTTTTGCTCTTGAGCCACTATTTGGTCTCTGAACAGGGGTAAATTGCTTTTCCCTCCTAAACCCACCAAAGAAACGTGGTTCTTGGCTTAGGAAATGTGTTTACCTTGTCTACAGCTTCAAGATTTCTAGGGTCTTGGCTCTGTCCAAGCCGTTCTTTTCCCTCATGCAAACACTACTCAGAAAACTAGGGTTTATAACTGTCTAGAACCAGTTTTAGGACTGGTGAAAAGTTCTCCTCCTAAACGGATTGATGGGATCTCCTCATTGGTACCACATGTGGCCAATACCTTCCCCTAAATTCTCCAAAAAAAAAATTTCAAAAATATTTTCTCCCTTGCAAGTTATCAACGCTGTTCTGCAGCCTTTCCTAGCCGGGCTCTTCACTGGCTCGCCTAGGGCAAGGCTTTTCTCATAACTCCTGCAACTAAAGAAAACCTAACACCTACCACTAAAATATGTACAGATATGGAGCCTGACCACGTTCCCAACAATTCCATACTTCCAGGTATGGAGGGAATGCAGCCTAGAACTCCATTTTTACACAGTTCCAGTCAAAACAGCAAATAAGGGAAAAAAACATAGAATTTACAAGAATGTGTGAAAACAATGAAACAGCTATCAAATGTGCCAAAAAAAAACTTCCAAAGGCTTCTCTACATGCTAGAAAACCTACAAAATGCCTCTTTTAATTCATTTAACTGCTGTCATGCAAACAAGAACTGGAAAAACAGAAAAATAAGATAAGAATGTTGTTTTCTTCAGTTTCTGGAAAAACAGTCCGTACAAAGAACTTATAACCAACCAAAAAGGTCATGGAATTCCTTAAATATTCCTTCCCAACAATTTAGGTTCTTGGGTCAAGGCTTAAATGACCTAAAAATACCTTTTTGTAAAACCCGCTGTGTTTTCAGACATTTAACAATTTTTCACTATGTAACAAAGTGAGCCTCTAAACTCATTGAAATCTTGACACCCTCTTTTCCAAAGACCAAAAAAAACCCTAAGAACTTAAAATAATGGTCAACATGACCTTATGACAGCACCACAAAATTAAAGAACTCAAAAACAAAATAATCCTTTGCCTGGTGCTCCTGCACCAGTGTACGGAGATGCACAAATTGCTGGGTACTAGGTACCGTGGGATGAATTTCGAGAATATCCAGCCTTGCCTGCAGTTTTGGGTGCATTTATTGGAGGTATCCTTTGTTCGGATCACCGGGCAAATGGATTATCAATGGGATGGGGCAGGATTCTGGAGCAGATGCTGCTATAGCCATGAAGATATGCATGGGGGAGCTGCATGCTAGCACATCTTTATCATGATTTGCATCAGGTAGTATACAAAGGTTTGTCCAGTTTGTCTTGTGGGGTGATAGTGTTGCAGATTTGGGCATGGGAGCATCTCACTGTGATGAGATCGATGTGCCCCAGAGTTAGGCCACCAGGCTGACCCTATATCTATATGTATGCTATGTTCCTTACCCAACCCAAGCTGGGCAAGGTGGATTATTGGAGGTGACTGCTGGATGATATGGATACAGTGGTATGGAAACCATATCTTGATTGCGAGCCATGGGCTACCGATGATATAGAGATGTCGTATGTATGCATTCCTCGGTTCCTAATAGGGAGGACTCCCTTCATTTTGGAGAGATTTCTGGCATTGCGGGTTCAGAGACAGTTTGGATTCACACAGGGGATGCCACAAGGGGTTGCACATTATGCCCGGAGTAGAGATGAGGCCAGATAGGGGCTATGTATTTCTTATCAGACCACATATACAGAGTTTATTGCATTAGCACCTGAGGCATGGGCTGACAGGCGAGACATTGTGGATGTTGGTATGTTGGATGAGTATTTAGCATATTTTCACACGCATCCCTTTCCTCGGTTTACTAGTCCTGATGAACCAGCACCCATTCTGGTAGCACCACAGCCAGGGGCAATGAGACAAGAGGATGTGGCTGGCGGTGAGTAGGGAGTAGTTGGGGGAGAGGAGGTGGAGAGCAGAGATGAGGAGAGTTCAGATGATGATGATGGAGATGATGGTGGGGAGGAGGGACAGGTGTCAGGGAGGTCGAGGCTGGATGTTCTGAGGGGTGTCCAGATCATGCGGTGGCCGAGGACAGGGATAGGGCGATAGACAGTGATCCAGATGTCATCCTCATCTCAGCAGGGGAAAATAGCTACACTTCAGGCCCAGGTGCAGACACTACAGGGACAACAGGGACAGTTGCAGAGTCAGCTGGGGCACGCACAGGGATTTATTGTGCAACTACAGGCATAGCTAGCACAGGCACAGGCACAGGCATAGGCACAGACACCTGCCCCAGACCCACAGTTAGCCCAGGTGATTATAGAGAGGGATGCATTCAGACGACGGGTAGTAGAGGCTGAGGGCGTGGCTCAGAGGCTGATGGGCACCATAGAGAGTGTGTCATTGTGGGATGCCATTGCAGAGGGCATGGAGATGGCTAGGGAGGCCGAGTACTACAGAGTGAGATACGAGGAGCTGTGTCCTCCAGAGCACAGAGAGCCATACCCGTAGTCCCATAGCAGGACCAGGAGCAGATCACGGACACACACAAAGAGCAGGGGAGTGACTGGACCTCGGCAGGATCCAGATGCAGGTACCAGTTGCAGACCACCTCCTTCCAGACTAGCACCATCAGGGGCATCGACTAGTTAGCAGATATCGTGCACATATGTGTACCATTTTTTTGGAGCATGTATACTAATTTTTGATTATATCTGATGTGTTTTGCTTTGGACATTTTAGTTTCATTGGACATTTGGACATTTGTATCATTTTTTTATGAGCGATGATATGCAGCGATGATGATTGTTTTTGATGATGTGATGTGCATTTATGATATGATGATGTGATATGCATTTATTTATGTGTTTATGGATTTTGGTATGCATTTGAATGAGTTAATGACTAACATGATATGCAGGGTGATTCGATTATGATGTTTTTATTATGATGATGATGATTTGATGATGTGTACTAATGATGTCATGCAGGTGAATGACTTATGATGTGTATATGGAAATGTATGTATGGAATGTTTATTATTTTTTTTTATTTTTAAATGCAGGTAAAAGATGATATGATGAAAAATGAATGTTGTGTTCATGCTATGCATTATGAATTTTATATGATAAGATGATGCAATAGGATGTAAAATGATATGAGTAAATAATGAGATGTATGATACAATGGTATGTGATGAAAATATAATGATTTGTAATTAGAATGAATGGATAAATTAAATGATAAATGAGATTATAATGATAATGAAAGGATAATGATATGATATGATGATGAAATGTTAAATGAGAATGATAATGAAAGAAATAAAATGAATGATGATGCAATGAATGATAATAAAAATGAAATGAAAATGAAATGATGAAATGATAATGGTAAAGAAAATGATGAAATTATAATGGTAATGCTATATGATAATGGTAATGTTAACTAATAATGGTAATAAAATGTTAAATGATAATGATAATGAAATATTAAATGATAAATGATATGAGATGTTAAATGATAGATGATAATGAGATGTTAAGTGATAAATGATAATGAGATGTTTAAATGATAAATGATAATGAGATGTTTAAATGATAATGATAATGAAATTTTAAATGATAAATGATAATGAGATGTTAAATGATAGATGATAATGAGATGTTAAGTGATAAATGATAACGAGATGTTAAATGATAAATGATAATGAGATGTTAAATGATAAATGATATGATAATGAAAGGATATGGATATGAAATGAAGATGATAAGGAAAATGAAATGGGAATTGAATGATGATGGATATGAAATGATAAATGAAAATGAAATGCAAATGGAATGATAATGGATAATAATATAAATGATAATGATAACGAGAATGAATAAAATGAATGAAATGATGACAATGGTAATGAAACTAATCTGAATGATAATGAATGAAATGATGAAATGATAATATTAAATGATAATGATATGAAGCGGAATTGTTAAATTATAATGATAATTAAATAATAACGAATGGCTAATGATATGAAATGAAAATGATAAACGATATGGAATGATAACGAAATGATATGGATATGAATGGAATGAGGACAAATATGAAATGATAAATGAAAATGAAATGCAAATGGAATGTTGATGAAATGATAATGGAAATGCAACTAATATGAAAATGATGAAATTATAATGGATGCAAAGATGATGAAATGATAATGAAAATGAAAAGATGATGAAATGATAATGAAATTAATATGAAATGATATGAAATGAAATGATGATATGATAATGAAACTAATATGAAATGATATGAAATGAAATGATGAGATGATAATGGAACTAATATGAAATGATATGAAATGAAATGATGAAATGATAATGAAAATGCAAAGATGATGAAATGATAATGAAAATGCAAAGATAAGATAATAATGATGAAATGATAATGAAAATACAAAAATGATGAAATGATAATGAAAATGCAAAGATAAGATGATAATGAAAATGCAAAGATAAGATAATAATGATAAAAAATGTTTGCATTGTCCTCCGCAAATAGTCCAAAGAAATATGACAACGATTGACCTTTCAAAAACTCTTAATGCAAATCCAATATGCAATTATGTACAATGACCTAAAATGAAATGCAACTAAAATGAAACCGACCATTTTGTTGAGCTTTCTGGTGAGCCTGCTTAAATCATCATAGAGCGTTTGAAAATGTTGGAAGTGTGTACAAGCATCAGAGGGGAAATTAGCACCAATGATGACCTGAGTACAACTTTCATGATTTTTGATATAGCAAGTGAACACAAGCATCTAGGTATAATTGAACTGAGATGGCCTGAGCATTTCTTGCATGAACAGACAAAGACTAACCACCATCTGATGCAAATTTGAAACTGTCATCCATGATGAACTTTGGAAAATCATGTCTCGCGACATACTTGCAACAAATGGATAGTTAACCTCAAAACAATAGACAAAGAAAAATCATCCTCTTTCCTTGCCACTCTAGTTCAGTACATCATCGAGTGTGCTCCAGAGAAATGATATAAAAAATTAAACAACCATTGTTCAAAAAATGAAATACTGTGATTCCAAACATTATTCAGATTAAAGATCATCCAGATATGAGTCATAATAAGGTACGCAACTGAAAGCTACTGTGATATGGATCAATGATTGGATGTTTTGGTTTGATTTGGTTGTTTTGCTTTGCCTGATTGGTTTTGATGTCATTGTCTCACTGTTTCAGTAGAACCTGAAAGTTGGTTGCCCCTAGTATCTTTTGCCCTCAGTATTGACACAACTTGCTGAAATGAATATGTACAATAGTCAAGCCATGGTAAGACGTTATCGCTCAAGGTAAATTATGATAGCATGGTGCTGGTGTGATCCCAAGATGATGAAAAAGATACATGAAAATGAAGGCTGAAAAGTTAAGTGCAGAACAATGGACTAACAGATGGAGAGCTACAAATAGCGTCTGTTTTCCAGATTTTCACTATTTATTTTTATTGCATTTTTCTTGTCAATAGATTTGCCTGTTTGCCAGGTTTTCACCCTATGACACTTTTCTTTCTTTCTTTTTTGTGCACTACCGAGATGCCTATTTGCCAGGTTTTCACCAGGGTAACCATTTTTTAGGACTTTTTCTCACTTTTGGATTTCTTGGGACTTTTCGATTTTTTGTATTTCTTGAGGGACTTTTCTGATTTTTTTGTATTTCTTTAGGACTTTTTCTGATTTTTGTATTTCTTTAGGACTTTTCTAATGTTTTTGTATTTCTTCAGGACTTTTTTTTGATTTTTTTGTATTTCTTCAGGACTTTTTCTGATGTTTTTGTATTTCTTCAGGACCTTTTTCTGATTTTTTTGTATTTCTTCAGGACTTTTTCTGATGTTTTTTGTATTTCTTCAAGACTTTTTCTGATGTTTTTGTATTTCTTCAGGACTTTTTCTGATGTTTTTTGTATTTCTTCAGGACTTTTTTTGATGATGATAACTGCCTTAGACATAATACTTTTTCAGGTGCATGCTATTGATAGGTTCGTCAAATAGGTCCCCTTCTAGTGTTGATAGCTTGTAAGCTCTTGAACCATAGACGACGATAACCACATAAGGACCTAGCCAATTTGGTTCAAACTTTCCTTTCTTCTCTCTGTCTTGCTGATTGCGTGGGTTCTCTTTCAGAACAAGATCACCCACCTGAAAGGTACATGGCTTTACTTTGTGATTATAGCTGTGAGACATCATCTGTTGATATACTTTTAAATGACCAGCTGCTCTTTGTCTCTTCTCATCTAGGAGTTCAAGTTCTTGGAGTCAAGAGACTTTGTATTCATCATCTATTGTAAGACCTTTCAGTGATACTCTAAGTGAGGGAATCTCAACTTCTAAGGGTAGTATGGCTTCCACTCCATAGACAAGAGCGAATGGTGTTGCTCCTATTGGTGTGCAGATACTGGTTCTGTAGGCCCATAAGGCGGGATTGAGTTGAACGTGCCAATCCTTCCTTGAATCATTCATAGTCTTTTTCAAAATTTTGAATATTGTTTTATTTGAGGCCTCTGCTTGGCCATTCCCTTGTGGATAGTATGGTGTTGAATATCTATGTTGAATGTGAAATCTCTCACAAAGTTCATCAACATCCTGATTTTTGAACGGATGTCCATTATCTGTAATAATGGAGTTGGGAATGCCATACCGACAAATAATATAGTTGAGTATGAATGATGATATTTGTTTGCCGGTGACTTTAGTAAGAGAGACTGCCTCAATCCACTTGGTAAAGTACTCTGTAGTTGTGATGATGAACTTATGCCCGTTTGATGAAGAAGGATGAATCTTGCCCACTAGATCTAACCCCCATTAAGAAAATGGCCAGGTTGGCGTGAATGGTTGAAGTTCCTGTGTAGGAGCATGAATGAGATTCCCATGAATCTAACATCTTGAGCATGTTTTCACAAAAGTGAATGATTCCCTCTCCATTGTAGGCCAGTAGTAACCCATTCTAATCAATTTCTTGGATAAGGTCAGTCCACTCGAATGAGTACCACAGATGCCACCATGAACTTCTTATAAAGCTTTGTTAGATTCTTCACGTTCAAGACATCAGAGTAAAGTACCATCAAGACCACGGCGATAAAGGGTGTCAGTGATAAGGGTGTAGCGAGCGGATTAGCGGATAAAATTTCATTTTTGGTTATGGGATAAATCGGGTGGCAAGATATTATCTTTGAGGTAGGCATAATTTTTTCCATACCAAGGCGAATCGGATCCTACCAAGTGGCAAATGATTTGGCTTTCAGGTGTATCATAAGTAGATGTAAATGATTGTTCCACCAGAAATTCATAACGATTCTGAGTTTCTGGGAATTGTAACAATGATGCGATCGTAGCCATGGCGTCAGCTTCTTTATTATCAAGCCTTGGAATTTGTGTGAATTTGATGTCCACAAAATATTTCTTGAAGTCATCAACCATCTTTTTATATGGTATTAGTTTGTCATCTTTGGTTTGATATTCATCATTGATCTGATAAATGACCAGCTGTGAGTCGCCATACACCTGTAATTCTGTAATTCTCCATTCCAGTGCTATTTTGAGTCCAGTGATTAATGCTTCATATTCGGCTATGTTGTTGGTACATGGAAACATCAGCCTATATGATCAAGGAATGGTATGTCCTTGAGGGGTGACGAAAAGTATGCCTGCCCTCGATCCATGTTGAGTGAAAGAACCATCAAAATATAAGGACCATGGTTGTTTAGATTTTGCAGTAAAGACATCAGCATTTGGAAATTCAATGTGCAGGGGATGATCTGCTTGTAGTGGTGCTTCAGCTAATTGATCAGCGATAACTTGTCCTTTGATTGCCTTGTGATCAACATAATGAATGTCAAACTCACTCAGCATCATTACCCATTTTGCTAACCTTCCTATCAATGATGCTTTGCTTAACAAATACTTGAGTGGATCAATCTTTGAAACCAGATTGATTGTATGGGTTAGCATGTAATGCCAGAAATTCTATGAAGTGAAGACTACTGCCATACAAGCCTTCTCAATAGAAGTGTAGTTGAGCTCATGACTTTTCAGTGTTCTACTGATGTAGTAGATTGCATGTTCCTTTCTTGTAGAGTCTTCTTGCGCTAGCAGTGCCCCCAAAGATGTTTCTGTTGCGGAAATGTATAAGATCAGTGGTTTGTCTGGATTTGGTGGTATGAGAACTGGTGGAGTCATTAAATACTGCTTGATTTGTTGAAAGGCCAATTCCCATTTGTCATCCCACTTGAAAGGAACATTCTTATGCAGTAGATGTGTGAAAGGTAAACTTTTGTCGGCCAATTGTGCAATGAATCTTCATATAGACTGCAGTCGTCCCTGTAGTGATCTTAATTGACTGATGTTATTTGGTGGAGGCATTTCCATAATTGCCTGTACTTTTTTAGGATCTACTTCAATTCCTTTTTCTGAAACAATATACCCCAAGAGTTTTCTATATTTGACCCCAAAAACACATTTTTTAGGGTTGAGACGAACTTTGAATTTCTCTAATCTTGCAAATATTTTGGATAATATTTCAAGATGTCCTTCTCTGGTGTATGATTTTTCCAATATGTCATCTACATAATCTTCCACGAAGATATGCATCATGTCATGAAAGATTGTAGTCATGGCTCTTTAGTAGGTAGCTTCCAACATTCTTTAGACCAAAAGGCATGACGTTCCAACAATAAGTTCCCCATGGACATGTGAAAGCTGTTTTCTCCTGGTCTTCAAGTGTAATCTTGATTTGGTTGTAGCCAGAAAAACCATCGATTAATGAATACATGGCATGGCCAGCTGTCAGATCAACTATGGTGTCGATGTTTGGCAGTGGGAAGTCATCCTTAGGACATGCTTTATTAAGATCTCTGAAATCTGTGCATATTCTCACAATTTTATCTGGTTTGGATATAGGAACAATGTTGGAGATCCATTCTGCATAGTCGATTGGTCTTATGAAGCCCACATCAAGGAGTTTTCTCAGTTCTTCCTTAACCAATAATGCAACATGAGGGTGCATCTTTCTGAGTTTTTGTTTCACCGGCTTGGCCCCTAGTTTGATAGACAAGTGATGCATGATAAGATCAGGATCAAGACCAGGCATGTCAGCATAAGACCACGCAAAATTTACTTGATTTGCTTTCAGGAATTCCATGAACTCTGGTATTTCTTTCTCTGTCATTGATGTAGCTAACTATAAAATCCTTGGTTTGTCAGAAGTCTCAAGATCAACAGCATTTGTAGGCTCAATCAAAATAGGCGATCACTCATGGTAGTGCTCCGGGAGAGTATCAAGATTCCCATCGTCTGGTGCCTTAAAGAGGTTTTCACCATCGGATACGCTCTTTATTTTTCCTTTTGTTTGATCTAATACTGCCAGATTCTTGTTTTCACCATTAGATCTAAATTCTTTTTTATTTTTACTTTTGTAGCTAGTAGACTTGACACTCTCCTGATAAAAAAATCTATGTCCAAAATCGTTGGTGGAACAATCATTTGTATCCTCTGCAAAAAAGAAGTTAATTATAGCTTTGTCACTTGGAAACATAGGTATATCGATAGGTTCGGTTGAATCCCAATCAATGAGATCAAGATAAATTAAAGATAGTGAGTCATCAAGTTGTGTGAAGTCGGCTATGGTTAAGGTCATAACAGAGTGGTAGGTAGGATCTGAGGTATGAGGTGCGTCAATGATGATACTATCCTCATGATAGTCTTGTTCATTTAGATTTGACTCAGTATCACTAGAATCATAGTCAATTTGTGGTTCATATTCTTGTGGTTGGGACCTCGAACCTTGACCTTCAATTAGAGTTGGAGCGTATTGGTGTATTACATCAACCTCTTTGTCCCTCCATAACTCATCATTGTAAATGGTGTCCCATTCATATTCAGCAGAGTCTGTGTCAGAATTGTTGTCCAAGAAGTTATGAACTGTTGTCAAACATGCTTCTTGTGAATCTGAGCCTTCTTGCAATGCGAAAACAGTGCCATGCAGTTGTTTAGATGTGTTTTCTTTGGAGTGAGTATCATAACCCAATCCAGTTTTCTCTTTTGTAGCGAGTTCGTGGAGGTGAATGGGTTCAACTACTCCTTCCTTCCTTTTTCCGATAAGACCTTTATCATATCCCATCTTCTGCATGATTAAATACCCTTTTCCATATTTGTCTGTGGGTAATTTGACATTACAGACTGCTTCATCTTCATCTTTATAGAGCCAATTTAAAATTTCTATATCTTCAGGATTTTCCATGGGGAATTTTTCTTTAATGAATTGCCCATTAAATTTTGTGAATGGCTCTATTGGTGGTTGCTTTGATGTTGATGCTGCTGATATTTGATGTTCCTTGATAGACGACTGTCCATGTGATCGAGGTGACGTAGGTAGATTGGCAAGAAAAAGAGAATATTCTCCAACTCCATGATCCTTGAATTTCATCTTTTTGTCAAAACTATTGGTCAATTGACTGATTTGTGTGTCAATCTTTAGAGAAGTCCTAGCATGAGCTTCTCAATTGTTAGGGACCAAAGTATCTTGACTGGCTTTTATGTTGGCACAAGTTTGAATATTGGAATTATCAGCAGGTATCGTGATTTCCTGTCCATCATAAGGAAACTTAAGACATTGATGATAGGTTGATGGGACATCTTGCATTTCGTGGATCCAAGGACGACCTAACAAGATGTTATATGCAAGATCATGGTCCAGTACTTGACAGAAAGTATTCTTTATAACAGGGCCCACTCTGATTGGCAGCATGATTAGACCTTTGGATGCTCTTTCTTCATCATCATAAGCTTTTATGGTAATTTTTCTTCTGAAATCAATGGAGTCCTCAGAAAATCCTAAAGCTTTAACCAAATTCATAGTACAGATGTTCAAACCAACACCTCCATCTATTAGAACTCATCTGATACGAAACTTGTGAACCATGACCTCTAAGTACAATGATGATTTATGGGGATGAGTTATGGAAACGTCATCTTTTTCAGAGAATGAAAGGCAAGTGGGTGAGGACAAGTGTCCTACCATGGCTTGAAATTGGTTCACATCTAGGTCAGTGGATACATTAGTTTCAACGAGGGCTTTTTCGAGAATTTCCTTATGGGCTGGAGAAATCTTCAATAGTTCCAGAATAGAAATTTGAGTGGGGGTTTTCCGAAGTTGGTTGACCAAATCATATTGATGTTGAGGTGGAGGTTCAGTGGATTTTGAAGAGGCGCCTTTTAAAACAACTTTAGCTTGCGCTCTTGTTGTTGCGTTGACTTCTCTATAGTCCACCTTCTTGTTGACTTTAATGACATTCACCCGCTCGTCGTCTGCATAGAGATGATTGATTATATGATCATCATTGATATGATTCACATTTTTTTCAGAAGACTCACCCTTTTGATAATTGGGCAATGGATTGCAAAATGCTTGGTGGTCTGCGTTGGTTTGTTGATTTCCTTCTATTGTAATGATGTCATTGTCGATCAAGTCCTGAATGGCATTCTTCAAGGCTTGGCAGTTGTTTGTACGATGACCTTTACACCGATGATAATCACAATAGTATGCCTCATTCCATGATGGAGGTTTTACACCGGGTTCATAATTTCGTTGAGGTGGCAAAGTAATGACATTTTTTGCCATCAACTCTTTGAATGCAGATTCTAAAGATTGTCCCAATGAAGTGAAAGTTCTTCTATTCGAGAAGAATGAAAATCTTTATGGATTTATATTCGAGCTGTTCCCTAAGGAATAGTGATTATTATTGGTTCCTCGGTAACCTTGGTTGTTGGAAGTCCCTTGATGGGGAGTAGAGTGTTGATTTGTATTGTTCCTCGAAGGAGGAGGATTATTTTTGTGATTTGCAATCGAGTTGACATTGTTGTTACGACTGTTTGGAGTACTGAGGACAAATGGTTTGGTCGAGGCATGATTCGCATCAACAACACCATCATTCACCATATTTTTGTTGCGAGTCCAGAATTTGGACTTGTCCTGATTATTGTGATGGTTAGATGAGCTAGGATTTTCTTTGTCATGTTTGATTATTCCTCTTTTGACCAAAGCATTTTCGATGGTTATGGCATCTTCAATCATTTTCTCAAAAGAAGGAGGACAATGTAAGTTCAAGTGATAGCTCATTTTTGAATTTAAACTGTTAATGAAAGTAACCATCTTTTCCTTTTTAGGAACATGACGTGGATATCTGGCAAACATTCTTCTCCATCTCTGAAGAAATGTAATGAAAGATTCACCAGGTTTTTGTGCAACTTTACAAAGGTCTATCATGGTGATCTGGTGTTGTATGTTGTAGGTATATTGTGATATGAATAGATTGATCAATTCTTCAAATGTCCCGACGAGAGGCGTAATCTTAGATAACCATTCCATAGAGTGAACTCCAAGGCTCCTTGGAAACAATCGCATCAAGTAAGTATCTTCGTGAGAGAATTCCAATGTCATGTTTCTGAAGTCTCTAACATGATCGATTGGATCCGTTTTCCCATTATAGCGATCAAATTTTGGCATTTCACAATGCTTGGGAAAAGGAATCATGTTAAGACTTCGGTCGAAAGGATAAGGACAAATGTCCTCGAGAGTGTATTTCTTTGTGGTTGTTCCCCCTTGTAATTCTTTAACTTGTCCTTGAAGTGCCTTGATTTGTTGGGTCAAAGCACTAAGATCAGAAAGGGGTGTCTCTTCAGGTTTATTTTTCAAGTTTTCAGTATCAAAGTCATGAGGCAATTTAGCCCCTTGTTCGACTAGATAGCGAAAATATTTTTCTTTATCTCGCTGCAAGATCTTTTCAATGGATTTATGGAATTTTGGATCTTGCTCAGCCTCTCTAAGACGTTCCTCATCTTGTTCCTCATCACTATCTATATGTGTTTTGCTCTCTGTAATTATGAAATGGATTTTCTTCTCTATTGTCCATGTTGTTGAAAAGTGGATTTTGATTTATGCTGAAAAGGGGATTACTGCTTTCTCCTTCTTCTTGAGTGTTTTGAATATGACTTTCTTTTTGGATTATATCCTTCAATTTATTGTGTTGGGATCTTGTGGAGATAGGCATATGAATTTGAAAATTCTTCTAGACTTAGATCCTAGTTTCCGACAAGTGCAATGGGAATGCTTTTTGATCTGATAAGATGTGAAATCTTATGATATGATCAAGGATGCTCCTAATTTATTGATTGTGGCTTCCAATTGATGAAGGATTTCAGAATCCTGTTGGGGAAGTTGAACCAAAAATTAGAAAGTTGTTTGAGAGATGCACTCTTAAAGTTTTGATCTTTGTTTTTTGAAGAAAGGTTCCAAAATCACTAAAGGATTTGATTGGGATGTGAAGGATACTCTATAGAAGGTTGTGGTATGTTGTCAAATTCAAGAGGTTGGTTATGATTATGCCATTGTGATAGAGCTAATATTTGATAATAAGCTCGAGAATCTAAAGGATCTACATCATACTCATCAGTGAATCCTCTAACAAAATCCTGGTATCTATGAAGAAATCCTCAGTAATGAAGCAAGACTTGTCGACTTTTGTACAAGAATTTTCTCTTTTGTAGTGTTTTCTTGTATCCTAATGGTTTCTTGGGTTTTCTGATCCTTTTGGACACTGATTTCTTAGGAAATTTTGTTGATTTCCAATCTCTAAGCATGGAAAAAGTATTGGGAATGTTATTGGACCAATGGTATGAAATTTTTTTGAGTGGTTTCAGTTGTTGTTCTTCATGTTCATTTTGGATGATCTCTTTATCTAAATTAATGTGATGGAAGACACAACAAACATTTTTGAAAACAGTTGTTCTTAAAGCCCTATACTAACATGAAGTGTTTGATCAAGAAAATGTTTTCAGCAAATGTTTTCACAGGTTTTGCACATGAAAGACAATTCAGACAGACTCACTCTTAATGCTCAAGTAGGCCAGTCTAGTAATCAACATCCCACATCTCAGAACTGCGTCGACTCACACAGCCATGTCACCCCCGAAGGGGCGCCCGTGTTTTTGTCTTTTCCAAGCGCGTACTTAGAGTTACGGAAGTGGATATCAGATCCCCTAAGCAAACGGTCCTTGGCAGTTATATGGTGAGTGTCTTGGGGGTAGATTCTTCCCTCCCCTTCCACTGTGATTATTAGAATGTTCAGAAACTGACTTTGGCTGGCCACTACACTAGGTTCGTAGTAAGGATTTCCGTTCGGTGCAACAATAATAAACTCCCTCAGGAGACCTCCCAACCTTTAGAACAAAGGTTTTGGGGATGGTTATCTTGCACACT
This sequence comes from Sequoia sempervirens, assembly GCA_007258455.2. Taxonomy (NCBI): domain Eukaryota; kingdom Viridiplantae; phylum Streptophyta; class Pinopsida; order Cupressales; family Cupressaceae; genus Sequoia; species Sequoia sempervirens. The sequence continues at coordinate 32,834 of VDFB02118826.1, forward strand.
ACCAGAAAAAGAGGGTTTCCCCAGATTTGCTTTAAATTTTATAGTGGGGCGGAATAGCCTGGCTTTGGCTTGAACCCACTTGAGTCGTTCCCGTAGGGTAAGTACTTTTTCCCACTACAGCAGGCTCTCTAAAGGATGTAATTAAAGCAGTAAAATTCATGAAATGAAAAGGAAAGTCTGGTATTCTGATCACCCAGTTAAGGGGAGAGCATAGACCTATTGCCACATTCAAAGCAAGCAGATGTTCTTTTTAAGTTCCAAATCACAATGATCTAATCTAAGTGAAGATATTGCTTCACCAAAAACAAGTTTGTTCAATTTTAACTGCAAGATCATTGTTTGGTGACTATCCTAGATTGCTTCATTTTATCCAGATGTGACTACCCTAGGATTGCTTCATTTTAAAATTCGGAAAAAGAAAAAGAATTATGTTTGTGGAAGGCGTCAAACTTAGAATTTTGTATTTTTGTTACAGTCTATATGCACCCGAACAGAAGCTATATGCGCTAGAAGATATATGCACTGAAACAGAGAGTATATGAGTAAGAACAGAAGGTAAATGCACCAGAACAGAAGGTAAATGCGCTAGAACAGAGGGTATATGCGCCAGAATAGAAGGTAAATGTGCTAGAAGAAAGATTTATATGATTTAAAAATAGTCACTGTGTATGCCGAAAGAAAGATTCTATATGGGCCTAAACAGTTACTCTATGCGCCTAAACAGTTACGGTATGTGCCTAAACTGTCACGGTATGCGCCTAAACAGTCACAGTATGCGTCTAAACAGTCACGGTATGCGCTCCAAAATCCTGCAAAACAAAAGGTTAAAACCCCGTATGCACCTTAGGAAATTTTGAATGCGCCTAAATGTCAATTTTTTTCTGAAAGTTGATTCCAGAACGCGGAAGCTGTCAAAACAAACTTGCAGATAATGTTAAATTTGTGGGTTCGAGCCCCACGGTGGGCACCATTTTATGGGTGAGTGAAAATTGTACCAATGTATATGAAATCAAACACATATTAATAAGACATTAAATTAGAAAACTGAAAAAGAAACAAAAATATGCAAACCGTGACAGCAGCTTCCTGAAATCATCTTATCTTCCTCTAACTCCAGCGTTTTGTTGATTTCAAATGGCTCTCAGATCGGTAGATCAAGCTCAACAAAAGGACAGCTAAAGAACGAGATTAAAATGCATAATATGCTAAATGCAAAAGCTATGCTAAGATGCTAGGATGAGAGTATGGCTGTGATGCTGAAAGTGATAAGAATGTATAAGTTGATTGCATGAACGTAGGTATGCATAGGTATGCGAAGGTGAGTGCGTGCGTATGTAAGTAAGTGAGTGAGTGAGTAAGTGTAACCAAAGCTTGGATTTGCGCAGGATTTTATAGAGTTTTTGAATGGATTCGATTAGTTGATTCTATCGACGGTCCGGATTAAGCTTGTTCGAACGGACGGCGAGAGATTTTCGAAAGTGGAAGAGAAGATGGAAGGTTTCCCTTTTCTTTAATTTCCGTCATTGAGATTCGAAGGGAAACTTCCATTTCGAAGGATGAGATGAGAATTTGGAAGGGTGAGTCTAGCATGAGTTAGAAATTAAATAAAATATATTTATTTAATTTGGAAGTGAAGATGAAAATGGAAACTCGCATTGTTTTAGAAATGAAATTAGGGGAAAATATTAAATAAAATATTTAATATTTAATTTAAGGATGAAGAATATTTCATTATTTGAATATTCAAATATTCAAACTTTAGAACAATATGATAATCAAATATAAATAAATTATGAAAATTTATTTAATTTAATCAAGCGGAAGGTGGAAATGTTAATAATTAAATAAAATTATTTATTTAATTAAGGTGGAAGAATTAGAAAATGAACGATATAAATAAATAATTAAATTTATTTATATGTAGATGACTTCAAGAGAATTAATTAAATAAACCATATTTAATTAATTAACAAGCTTAATCATGACCATTTTTAGACGCATACAACAGCTATTTATCAGGGCAAGTCCTTGGTGAATAAATTATTCTTGAGGAAGAAACTGTACTCTTTGAGAATGCAGGAAGGAGGGTCCGTTGTTGATCATTTGAATGTTTTCAACATGTTGATTGCATAGTTAACATCTGTGGGTGTGAAGATTGATGAAGAAGATCGTTGTATGTTGTTATTATGTTCTTTTCTAGATTCTTGGGATCACCTGGTGATGGCTATTGGGAGTACGACATCCACTTTTAAGATGGAAGATGTTGTTGCTTCTTTGTTATCAAAAGAGATGAGAAGGAAATATTCTGAGATGGTGAAGGAGGCTCTTGCTATTAGAGGCAAATCGAAAGAAAAAGGCAAGAAGAAGGACAAGAAGTCCAAATCCAAATAAGAAGGGAGATCAAAGTCTCTTGGCAAGAAGTCCAAGGTGAAGTGCTGGAATTGTGGGCAACCTGGTCATGTTCGAAAGGATTGTAGAGAGGAGAAAAAGAAGAAGAAGAAGAAGAAGAATTATGACAATGATTCTTCTCAGAGTGATGCAAACACCTTCATTGTAGCCTTGGCTACACAGGCATCAGATGATGTCTAGCTGATTGATTCTGGAGCATCTTTCCACATGACATCTCATAGAGACTGGTTCATGAAGTATGAAAAATACGATGGTGGAAAGGTGTATTTGGCAAGTGATTCATCATTAGAAATAGTTGGTTGTGGAAGAGTCAGAATTCAATTCCCTGATGGAAGAGTGAAGGGAATCAATGATGTAATGCATATACTAGGACTAGCTCGAAATCTACTTTCTATTAGTAAGCTAAATGATATTGGAGTGCAAGTCACGTTCTCTAGAAATGGCTGGAAGATGACTAGAGGCTCAATGGTGCTAGGAAGAGGTGCTCGTATTGGTACCTTGTATAAGCTGGATGCACATGTTGTTCACTACAATAGTGTCTCTATAAAGTCACAGAAAGCTACTCATGGGGAAAAAGAGGAAAAAGTTCATGATGGTGTAAACTCTATGGAAGTTAAATTTCTAGCGGAAAATACTATGCTCTGACATCATAGGCTAGGCCACATTGGAGAGAAAGGTTTAAAAACCTTGAAGAATAAAAACCTGGTTGAGGGGCTTGAAGACTGCAACCTTGAATTCAAATTTTGTGAACATTGTATATATGGTAAACAACACCGTGTTTCATTTTACTCCAGTCCTCACAAATCTTCTGATTTGCTTGATTATATACATTCTGATATTTTTGGTCCAATGAATGTTCCTTCTTTGTCTAAGTTAAGTTACTATGTATCATTCATTGATGATTATTCAAGAAGAGCATTAGTTTATTTTTTGAAAAGTAAATCAAAAGTGTTCAGTTGGTTTAAGGAACTTAAGAACCTTGTAGAAAATTAGACTGGAAGAAAAATAAAATGTTTAAGGACTGATAATGGCGGTGAATTTTGTTCTGATGAATTCGAGAGGTATTGTAAAGATCATGGAATTAAAAGACATAAAACTACACCTTACACTCCACAGCAAAATAGAGTTGCAAAAAGGTTCAACATGACAGTGATGGAAAGAGCACGAAGTATGTTGAGCAGTGCTAGCTTGGAGGAGAAGTTCTGGGCTGAGGCAGTTGCTACAACATGTTACTTGATAAACCATTCTCCTAATTCTGCTCTTGTTGAGAAAACACCTTTGGAAGCATGGTCTGGTAAGAAGCCCTCTCTTAGACACATTTGTGTTTTTGGCTATGAGGCATATGCATATGTGTCGAATGAGAAAAGATCTAAATTGGAGAACAAGGTTGTCAAATGTATTTTTATTGGCTATAGTGCTGGCATAAAAGGATACAAGCTTTGGAATCCTGATATGGAGAAGGTACTATACAATAGAAGTGTTATCTTTCGTGAGCTGAAGCCTTCTACCTTGGATCTGTAGTCAGAGACAAAATCAAAAAACAAAAAGGATGTAGTTGAAATTCCTCCGACACCAGATAAAGAGGAATTGAAAATTCAAAATGTACCTGAAACTGAAGAGAGCTCAAGTAGTTTTGAGAGTTTTGATGAATAAGAACAACCTCAGCCTCAACAAGTAAGGAGGTCAACTCATGAAAGAAAGCAATTTGATAGGTATGGGTTTTCTTTGATAGATTCTACTTGTGCTTATGCTTTAATTTCTAGCACTGATGAGCCTAGGACTATGAAAGAGGCATTTAGAATGTTTGATTCAAACTCTTGGTTGGAAGCCATGAATGAAGAAATTGCATCATTAGAAAAGAATGATACTTGGAGTTTGGTGCCCTTGCCTAAAGGCAGAAAAGCTGTGGGCTGCAAATGGGTATTTAAAAATAAAATAGGTTTGGATGGTAGTGTGGAAAAGTACAAGGTGAGGTTGGTTGTGAAGGGTTATTCCCAGGTAGAGGGAATTGATTATGGGAAAATATTTTCTCCTATAGCTAACCTGACATCTATCATATTTCTCTTGTCACTGCTGATAGCATTATGAATTAGAGGTTGAGCAGAGATGGATGTGAAGACAATATTTCTTCATGGTGATCTTGAAGAAGAAATTTATATGTCCCAACTGAGGCACTTTGTGGAGAAAGGTAAAGAAAACTGGTTTGCAAGTTAAAAAAATCTCTGTATGGATTAAAAAAGTCTCCTAGGATGTGGTACCAGAAATTTGACACTTTTGTTTTGTCATTAGGATTTGTAAGATCAAAATCTAATCATTGTGTGTACTACAAAGCTTAAAATGATCATGTTCTTATTATTACTCTCTATGTTGATGATATGTTGTTCATAGGAAATAGTAAGTTAATGATTTCTAATCTTAAGTCTGGGTTAATACGCAAGAAGTTTGAAATATGAAAGATCTTGGTGCAACAAAGGTATATTCTAGGAATAAAATAACCGAGGGACATGAATAGTAGAAAAATTTGGCTTGGATTAAATTGTATTATATCAAGGCCCATTCTAGATTTTTGCATGGAATGGGTGTAAGAAGCTGATTCCAATTTTTGTAGGGAGCGAAGCTATCTGGTGAAGACTGTCAAAATCTCCTCTTTTAGGATGGGAGGACCATTGTGTATGTCCTAGTGTGAGGTTGGATCATGTATCATTGGTGTGTGCAGGCCCGTGTTGCCCTTGGTGGGTGTGGCTCATCTTTGGAAGGTCCTTTAGAATGGTGTGTTTCAAATGTTTGAGAGACTGAAATCCATGGCTGTGTTTGTGGGACGTTGAATGCAGAGACTCTCAACATGTGATTACGTTGAAGGACATACAGGCAGAGGATCTGGGTGAATACACTGTTTCCATGTTGGTCTGAAGGTGGTTGTTTGGATTAGAATGGCGGAGCTGTGGACAGCATGCAGAAATGGGAATGTGAAACGGCATGGCATGAAAACAATACGTTAAAAGCGTTTGGCTAGACTGCAACATTGGTTTTGATGCAGGGAAAATAACAATTTACTGTGATAGTCATAGTGCTATTTGTTTGGCAAAGAATCCTACTTTCCATGCCAGGATGAAACATATAGATGTATAGTATCATTTTGTATGAGATATGGTGGAGGATGGAAAGGTCTCTTTAGAAAAAGTGAATACTCTAGAGAATGTTGTAGATGCATTGACGAAGCCAGTGAGCACAGACAATTTTAGGTGGTGTGCCAATTCGATGGGCCTCAGTGCCCATGAATTTTAGTAGTTTTGTTGTGCTCTGGAGGTGCTTGTGTGATCTTCATCAAGTGGGAGATTGTTGGAATTGTGTGCCTCAATCTCACAGGCTGAAACCTTTGAAAGAGAAAAGTTGGTGTGACATCTTTATTGTCTGGCTGACTAGCAGTTATGCAACCTTGTAGAATGCTCAGGTCACTGAGACCTTGTTGCTATCTTACTGACTGAGCTATTGCTGTGAGATGTTGATCGCTATGACAGTTTCTATCTCTCTCCGCTTGGGGAGATCTCTGGCTAACAGTTTAGTTCCTTATGATGGTCGGGGAGATTCATAGCGACTGGAGTCATCGGAGTAACTCATATGCTTCGGTATGAAGTCTTATCGATATGGAAAGTCTCACCGATAGTTATGCACTCGAAGTCATCAGAGAAACGCATAAGGGTTCAATAAGAACTCTTGGCGACGGGTGTTTGTCTCGCCGATGCTTTAGTCTATTGTCGGTATGACTCCTGACGAAGGATGATCTCGGGGTAACTTGAAGACTTTGGTATTACCTCTCAGCGATAGGGGTAAGTCTTGCCGACAGTTGTTTGTTTCGGTATGACTAGAAGGATTAGTGTGATCTCTTGGCGAGTAGCGATTGTTTTGACGATGGGAATGCTGATGTCTATGTGACTTCTGAACATCGGTATGATCTCTCATCGACTAGCGATTGTCTTGGCGATAGCGCTACATGTGATGGATATCAATATGATGTCTTGGAAACAAGGGGAAGTTTGAGTGACAACCTGTGAACTCGGTGTAACGTCTTTCCGATGGGGATGACTCTTGGTGATAATGATAATTAGGTCTTGTGGCATCGGGGAGACACGGTTAGTGTCTCACCGACATGCGAACATAGGTTGAACATTGTTGACTGATTGGAAGAGTATCCTACGTGGTGTGTCTTTGACCAATCAGAGAAGCCAAATGGGAACCGTTGGAAGTTAGTCTGTTGTGGTTGTTCTGTGAGGAAGTTCAACAGACAGGGACGACGTGGATATAATCTGAAATTGTAGAGGATTTTCAGTTCGATCAATAGTTGGACGATTAGTGTGGTGAACAATTCGGTAACAGTTGGATGAATAGTTCGATGTGTGATCAGTGAGAATTTGATTATGAGAGCGTTGTATCTTGAATGTTCTGTACAAGGTTGATCATTGAATCTGCTGTTGTAAATTGACATCAGAAAGATAAGTCTGATCTTTGTATGTAATTCCTTTATTGTAATACAAAGAGGCTTTTCTTGGTGTGGTGGGTTTTTCTCCTGTAAGGGTTTTCCCACGTAAATCTGGTGTTCATGTGTGTATGTTCATTTCTCTGTTTTTGTTATTTCTTTCAAGTGTATCTTAGTTGGTCTGTAATTGAAAATTTAAAAGCACCTCTGCATTCTTCCCTGAGGTTTTGAGGTTAGAAGAGTTGTTTCCACACCTTAGCTTTCCTTACATCTGATACATCAAATATCAGACTATCTACTACCTCTTAGCATGTGCAAACTCTTCCTTAAGATCTTGCAAAGTTAAAAAAAGATAAATTACATGCATGCAAACCTCTCCATGCATTTTGGTGATTTTTCACTGGTGGAGAGTTGAGTTACATATTTATTTTGGCTCACTACTTAAAAAAAGATAAATTACATGCATGCAAACCTCCCCATGCATTTTGGTGATTTTTCACTGGTGGAGAGGTGAGTTACATATTTATTTTTGCTCATTGCTTACCTTAGGTAGGGTTTCATGAAGTTTTAGAAAAATTACAATAACTCCCACAATACTTAATGAAAATGTATGAAATCAAAAGAAAATGAAAGTAGATTCACGATCCAACATAGTCCAATTGATCTTAGACCAACATGTAAGCCATACATTCTATACAAGGTGAAGAAAACAGTTTGCAACATTAGAATGCATAGGAAAATGGTTGTTTTATCCAATAAAACTTCAAAATCAATGTTTGTTTTCCCTTAATTTGAGTATTGAGGATGTTCTCTTTCTTTTTCCATCAATCCAAAAAATTTGTAACAGTTTCTTGGAGTACATGTAACTTATTCTTGATTTTTTTGACACTTTCTAAAAGTTGCATGATAGTTTTTTTGCACATTTGACAAATTTTTTACATTTTTAATTGAAACCCAATAAACACACCAAAAATGAGCCCCTATGCTTCTAAATGGTTATAAATTACCTTATAAGACACCTAAACACACCAAACAACCTAAAACCAAAAATTACACAAAATATGCAAATAAGGTCCTGGTGTCTCAACACCACTTACCCCAAGATTGCTTTAGATGCAAGGATTTAGAGCATTTTTTCCTTACATTCATTTAGTGATTATTTTATCATGTAGATCCATCATGTTGCACAACCGCATGATAGTGCATCCCATCATGATGGCGATGCACTTGATACATCCTAGCATGATGGTGATGCACTTGCTGCATCAACTCCAACTAGTACACTGTCCTCTTAGACACATATTTGTGTGCCCCATTACTACATGATGTGCCACAATTTATGTTTGGGTACTCTTTGATAGTCCACTAAGGCTCCCATAGACACACCTGACTATGAGGTCGAGGATATGTCAGATGTAGGAGTTGATAGAGCACAAAGTGGACCATTTCTAGGAGAGACATTGGGTGCCAGAGATGGTGTGGGAGCACCGGTAAGACCTAAAGTAATTTAATAGTGTGTTTTATCTAAATTATTTCATATTTTATAAGAGATATTTGTACTAATATATGTTTATGTGCTAGAATCTTTAACGGTTGTTGATAGAGGACTAGATTTCCCAAGTGCAAGAGGCTACACAATCGACCATTTTATTTGGCCTAGGGACTCAGTATATGGTATCATTTAAATTGTTATTTAGATGTTAATTTTTGAAATCTATTATGTTTAAATACATGTACTACATAGATTCATAGTCTAATGCAATCTTGTCTTTTAATGCAACAACTTGGTACTTTTACAACCATGTTGACTAAGCCTAACCCATTGGAAGAAGTTGCACAATAGGTATATGTTTTTTTATATTCTTGACATTATGAGTATATGTGCATGTGCATTTAAATTGTGTTACATTCTTGTCATTTTTATATAGGAAACCATTTTAGCTACTTCATCCACCATGATCCCATCTAGTGTAGAAGCATCGTAGCAGGTATGTGTTTATTTTATATTGTAGATATTTACATTTAGATAGGAGTAGATATATGTTTAGTAAATATGATTATTTTTCAACAATTATATGTTAATTCGTATCATTTTTATTTTACCTGCTATAGTCCTCTGCCCGATTTAGTAATGTGATGAGTGTGGGACCATTTCTTTATATGAGGACTCTTGATTGTCCTTAGGGAAAATCATATGTAGAACGTCTTGCAGAAAAGAGAGCAATACTTGAGGTAAATAAGAATTTGCATTTTTGATATAATATAGTTCAATATAGTGATTTTGATGTTAAATTCATAATTTATAAATTATAGTATATAAGTTTCTATTTACTAGTCTATCTTGTCAAACATTCACATAATTAATCTAATTTGTGGTTTGAATTGTTATTGTGCAAGAAGCTTCAAAGCAACTAAGTTCTCCGAGGAGGCTCGATCTTGATGGTCCAGCACAGGATTAGGATTTGATATAGATTGATATTTATATAGGGTTTGCTATATCTTGAGATGACATATATGCCACAATTTATAAAACTTGTTGTAAAACTTGTTCTGAGTAGGCAATATGCCAAATTTGTATATGCACAAACACAATTATTCTACATTTTGATATATAAGAATTGATATTTGATCTAATTTGTTCCTTGTGTGCATGTCTTTCTACTTTGAATATTCAAAATGGAATGTATAATTATTTTAGAATGGTTTAAAGTTATGATCAATAACATGTTATAGATTAATGAAATTACATTCTAATAGAACTTATGAATTACAATTGGTAATCCATCTATGCTAGAATTCATTCATATTAAGGTTCACATACATTACATTCCATGATACCACATTTCTTTGAGGATATTTTTCAAACAATTCACTACCTTTTCTATTGTACCACATTTTTCATACATGTCCACCAAAGCATTTTTATCAAACACTCAATTTGAGAATACACATGATTTTAAGCTCTTGAATGAATTTACATTTGACAATATTTTGTTTTTTGAACTCTTGTAATGAAGTGGGCAACTGATTTTTTTTCAAAAGAAGTTAAAATTGATGAAAAATGGTATGAGAAGCATTGCATAATATTTTTTTAGATGATCTATCTGAAAATATGCCTCAAAGAATTGTGGTCTCATAGACAAGGCAAAAAAGATTAAAAGAGTAGATTATGACAGTCTTATGACATTGATTCTTTTGATCAAGATTAAAAAATTCAAACAAATGGATACAACTTAATGAAATATATGTCATTACAATGTTCATTCAAAACTAAGATAATCATCTTGACAAAAATCAATGTCAATCAATGGTGCTAAACACTCTATACAAACCATACGAGTGATGCAACCATAAAAAAAAACCATTACAACTCAATGCAACATTTATTCCATTAAACCTTAAAGATTAATAACATGTAAAAGGTATTAAAAAATCATGAATAAGAATCACTATCTTTCAACCATGATACATAAACAAGAACAATATGTACGCCATAGGGGTTTGATGCAACCTTCAAACAAAGTCCTTACAATTGAACAAGATACATGTTCATTAGATTGTTCATATG